>JBBPKD010000777.1:0-14672 GCA_038089075.1 Singerocomus inundabilis
GTGCTTTATCACTTGGAGATGCGCTCGCACTCGATCAGGCACTCTCTACACATCTACCCTTTGTCAGTACCTTGTTCAGCTCCGACTCTACCTCGCCAAAAGTTCGTCTATCTCACCGACGAGGACCTCGAATGGCCCGTGCCGCGGCGGTCCAGGCGTCCGCTCGCAGGGTCACTCAAAAGGGTGTTTCGTTCCCTGCTGCCCAATTCACGTTTACGTTCCCCAGCGCGAGTAAGTGGCAATCTCGTGACCTCTGTTAATAGTGGAGTTTGATCTTTTCGACCCTTATCTCAGCCTCCGATCGCCTCATTGCGACAAAAGAGGAGGTGCTGGCGCTCCGTTCACGCTTCGAAGCAGAGCTCGCGCGACAGGCAGCCAGAGCTGCTAAAGCCGCCGCAGAAGCAAAGCAGGCGGCTCTCGCTGCTACTAGGGTATCTCGAACGAAACGATCCGGAAAAATCCAGCGCTCCACGTCAGGTGGTGACCAGACAACGGACCCTTTAGATCAGTCCCTATCAGGGAAAGGTCGCGGGACCAAGAAGAAAAAGCGTAATGCACTCGCCATTGCGTCAAATCCACACCACCGTGACAATTACGTCCCTTCTCGGCTTCCTTCGTCTGGACACGTCAACTTGGTTCAGGCCACCCTGAACGCGCAAAACTCACTTGGCCCTCCGCCTCTTCGTTTCCTGTCTGCAGAGCTCCCTCCTCGCCGACGGAAAAAGGAGACGGTCACTCCCAAAGCACAGATAGTGAACCCTGTGGACGAGTGGATCTGTCCGCGGTGCGAATACTCGCTGTTTTATGGTGACGGGTCGGACTACCGACGCGCGATCCGGGACCGGAAACAGATTCTTCGCAGACGGAGACGAGCACAGGAACGTGCGGCAGGAGGACTTGGCACGACAAAAAACCCTGCCAAGCCGATTCCAGACGAAGAAGGAAACGATGACGATGACCAATCGGCCACTCGCAGTGCAGGTGGTATGGGCAGGTCGGGTGAGTGGGGAGAGGGGGCAGAGTACAGGAGGCCAAAGGGACAAGATCACTTGCAGTTGGGATGACGTCGTGCTCATTACGCGTCCGCTCGTTCTGTTTCGGTTTTCTATACATGCGACCTGTTATGAAAGAGTTGCCACTGTCATCATCTTGCAGTTTATCTAATAGGCGGATATTTGGATAGGATGAGACAAGCATGTAGGTCATTTCTGGCAATTTGGTTTGGTGAGGTCGAGAAGGACCCATCTGCGGTCGTCTTGGTCGTTTCTCAGAGGCCATTATAATTAACTTCTGTCGACCAGCTGCTTGCGGTGCGGTTTCCTTGCGTCCCTAGCGAGCTTAGTCGATCAAGAGGACACTACCGGCGTGAGTCGAGATTGTAGATATACCCTCGGTGTTCGCCTTACCGACTCCAACTGTAATCAGCCTCGCCCAGCTCCAGTGACATCGTCAATCTTTGCCGTTGACACCTGACAGCGGAATCAAATATTTGCAGTTCGTGCAAGTGTATCAGGACCCTTCACGGCTCTCTTCGTTGATCGTTGATGCTGTCCTCATAACCGACAGTCACCGCTGGCAACCCAGCAGCGCCGAGGCCGGCAAGTTGTGCTATAGAATGTGAGGATTTGGTTGTCTGGCTCTGATACATCCTTGCCTTGGATGCGGCAGGTCTCTCTGCTTCGCGCGCCGGTACGCTGGCATGCCCCGACTTGTCGCAGCCATATCGGCCGCGGGGAGCGGCACCGCCTGCTGGCTGGTTCATCGCTGCGTGCCAAAGCTAATCATTAACGTCCTTCGATGCTGATCTCTTCTCTCACTCATTGTTCATTTCGGATTTATAGCTAGCCTCGTGTCAAGCATCTCACAAACTCCTAACGCGGGCTCGCATTCCGAGTTTGCACGCACCTCCTTTGCCCCTGCGATATCGTCTCGCATAAAAGTGTGCACGGCCGCCGTGTTTCCAGTAGCAATCCACTCCCCCCGCTTTGTACTGGCTACATGTATCATCACCAGCAAACAGGCTCTTCTTATGACTATTCGTCATATCCTACCACCCCATTCGAGCATACGGCACCCCCTGCCCAGGCTTCGGGGCGGCCCGTACGTTCAAACACGTCTCAGACCCAGTCTCCACAACAGCAGCCGGGTTTCCAACCATCATCTTCATATGCCTCCTCTACTACCTACCCCTCGGCTCCGTATAGCATCTCTTCCGCTCATGCCCAGCAGTGGCAGCAAGAATCCTGGGCGTCCCAGCAATACACACAACCTTTTACCTCACAGTCGGTGCAAGCGGAAATGACTTACACCTCCACCGCCCCTCGACCAGATGCGCCTCCCCCGGTGTCCACCCCAGACACGCGTAGCTTCCCCCCAAGCAGTCTGCCGCCGCCACACGAACCCCGCAGGCAGGACAGTGGCTATTCTCAGTCTCTTCCCGCCTCTTCACACAGTTCCTCTCCACCGCGGACCAGGCGGAGGGAGAAGGACTCACCGGCCATTGCCCCCGCTGTCGCCCCTGTTTCTGGCACAGATTTTACCAAGGTAATAACAAATAACCCTCTTAGGCCCGCCTTTTCCGACCGTTTGTTCTTCCAAAGATGCAGGATTCGTATCGACTTATCATGGATAACGCTAACAACATGACGGGTGGAACCTATGGCACTTCCCGATCGCTACCAGTCGAAAGCATAGAACGCATGTTGCAATCCGCGAATTATGGCATACAGGTGCTTCAATCTGCGATCGCGCAGTCGAATCCCGATGTTCGGCCTGCCACGAGTATCGGTGACAAGGACGCACCCGCGTCAAAACGACAGGTAAATTAGCGCCGCGGACGCCATTTTGCGACGAGTAGGACACTATTGATCACGTTTTCTCTTCCTTTGTTTGGCATGCAGAAGGGGGACGAACATGCACAAGAGGGTCAAACATGTCTGGGATGCAACGCGACATCAACGCCTGAATGGCGTCGTGGGCCACTCGGTAAGCACACTGGTCATCTTATTCCCGGTCGCATGTGTTCACGGTGGCAAATAAAGGCCCAAGAACCCTGTGTAATGCCTGTGGCCTCGTGTATGCCAAACTTGTACGTCACAAGAGATCTTCACATGAACTTCTTGCACTCTCTGACGTTTATTTTCCAATGTCGTAGTTAAAAAAGAGGGCACGAGGAGAGGCGCGATCACGTGCGGAAGATAGTGCAGGCCAAAGCTCACAGCACCCCGTGGACGAATCGAACGCACTCTCTAGCGCAGGAAGCGAAGACGAGGGGTCGTATGGGTCACAGGACCGTAGGAGCGATTTTGGCGACCATGGGAGGAGGGGGTAGAATTACTTCCGTAAGATTCGTCAGCAGGCTCGTGGGTTCTCATGTGCCATATGGAGGTTATCCCCCGACGGTGATTATGGACTCAATTGCCTTGTCATGTGCGTGCCATCTGGGAGGAAAACAAAAGCCGACACGACCGATTCAACTCTGAGTAGTACGATATGAATCTGGTACGATCCACTAAGCTCCGAGGGTGAATGGCTGGCGTAGAAGAGCTTCTACGAGTGTATCCCGGTGCAGTCTTTTTCAAAGCTTATCGGAGCGATCTCCACAGGATCAGGCACTTAGGAAAAAACGCCTGCGGGATCCCAGCAATAACCGCGCGACTGGGCAATATTAAAAGCAGTATCGTACGTATCAAAAAGTTAACTTTGAAGACATCGCCCACGACATACGTAATCAATTCAACGGAGGGCGGTGAAATGCGCTGAAGAGGTATATCAGGAAATGTAAAAGGTCTCAGGGCGAGTCAATGCTATCCAATGTTTGCAAAAGAAACAGAAAAAAAGAGGGAGCAATAGCCTATGGACAAAGTTAGGTTGCGAATGTCATCCAGGGCAAGCATCAAAGACGTCATAACCCTGAATTTATTTAGCCCTCAAATGACCTAGGGACCCACGGGTAGGGAATTTACAGTAAGGATGTGCTCTAGCCTCGGCCCACCAGTGTAACGTTGATGCCGATTTACTCGGCAGCCAGGTGACCCAAGAAGATCGGATGGAATATAATCATTCTTGCCTCATGTACTTTCACCGCCGTGCCCAGCGCCTGAATCCGGCCTGAGTGCTTGGCGCACACACGCAGAAGTAGCGGACTGACTCGACCTCGTTTCATAGCGTATGGTGGCGCCGTAGACGCTTTTAGCAGAGCGCATGGCTATTTACGAGGTGCAGTCTGACGCACCTTCTGCATAGTGCGTTCAACCGGTCAAGAAACGGCGCGGCGTGCGACAAGCGAAGGTAGACACGTATGGTGTATGCCTGTTAGGATCAGATATGAATGCCGCGTATACAAGGGGCAATCGCCAGCTAGGTCACATTAGGACGCAGCAATCGGGTGGAATTCGATGCTCCTCCGCCATCCAGTCGCCATCGCACATGTATGTACCTTGAAGAACTTCTGGAAGTCCGTATATTCCGGCAGTTCAATATCCGCTCAGTCGAGATTCTGGCGCTCCACTGGACAATCGGGAATCGATGAAACACTAGGTCCTCTTCAAGAGGTCCGCTGCAGCGCGTGTATTCGTGGTGGGAGGCCGCGGTGTAGTCGTTATCAGGTTCCCCGAAAAATTCCTCTTTTTTTTCGATTCCCCTTCTTTTTTGTTTTCTCCTTTTTTCTGCAGAGTGGTGCAAATATGGATCGCATGGAGTTACAAGCGTCTATGGATGCGTGTATTAAGGGACCAAGACGAGACTGTATCACGTACTAGCGAAAGCAATCCTACGAAGCCTTGGAGTGCGTGATAACGAGTGACCACGAAGCGGGGTGAGGCTGTCCTAGGGGAATGAAAATTGTGCTGTTCAGGTTGGCACTGCCGGATCATGAGTGACAAGGTAGGCGCAAAGCAGGCATCCTCCATCTAGGCCGCTAGGGACGTGCCGATTTTGCACTCATTTTCCACTCTGCGTGATAGGCCTGTAGTTTCCACGTTACGTTACGGATATTTTTTTGTCTTCTATCTGAAATGGAATTTCCATCGAGGCACTTCCTTAAAGAGTGGAAGGGTGGCCTACGACACTTCTGGATTGGAGATAAGGTGCACACGTCCGCTGCCTGGCCGGGTCGGCAACTAGCTGTCGTAAGAGATCGTAAGGTCGCGCAGGCCTGGTCAGGGACTGATTAAACGGCACAGCGTTCAGGTGGGGGCTATTGGCAAGCTGGACTGCGAGAAATCGTGTACTGCACGACACCGTCCATCCCTGGTTCGGAGAAGAGTCGAGGTTGAGGGTGTAGGCAGTTGTTCAGGTCGATTTTATTGAAGCGAGCCATACCGTGATGCAGAAGGGCCAGGATCCACGGCAGCAAATTGATCCTGATCAAGATCTCCTGGCAGGGGCTCACTCTTTTTTGTGGTCTAGCGATAACGGTAACGTGAGCTAAGTGGAAACGATGCTTGGATATTTCCAGGAGCCACCGGACCATCGAGGTTCAGCTCCCAGCACGAGGGACGGCCATCAGGTGCAATTTCAGATCCAATGCAATCATTAACGTTGGGCATGCTCATTTGACGAATTCGGACCAAGGAAGACATTGCTTGCGAGCGTCCAGACCGACTTGCAGTTGTCGAGCGCCGAATACGGTAACATCCCATGCGTTATATACGTAGCTATTTACTATTATGAAAAATTCCTTAAGAACTCCTGATTGGATCCCTTGGGCTGTTGACTCACTCATGGGGCGCTCAGTCCCCCGTACCACATGTGAACATTGGGCGCGCTCTGCCTCGGGGTCTACCAGTTGATTGCTGGCCTGGAAATACAAACACCTTGATATTAAACCTTAGGCTATAATGAATGTGCAAGGCCAATGTGTTCCCAACGTCCACACGATCTATTTCTAGATTTCTTCAATCTTATTGTCTTCGTCGTCGGAGTCTTCGAGTTCCTCCGTTGGAGTGACTGATGAGCCATTTTGGTCACCGGCGGTCTCGGGACCTTCCGTGCCCTTTATGAGTCGAACCAGGCGTTCAATGTGTTCGGACACCTTGACCACACACCATTTGAGAATGGTCTCATTACACGGGGGATCATGCCATACCTGGTCAACGGTTTCCTCCAAGTGTGTCTGGCGGATGATTTCATACACGCCGTTGGCTCGTAAGAATTCGCGTCCCCACCGGGTGGTGCATAGCAAGAGCAACGTTTCGACATGAGTCAGACGCAGTGCTGAGTCCGGCTCCCTCTTCTTAGTTGGAGGCAAAAATTGTAAAGAAGAGGGTAAATTTTCTTGATCCTGGGAATGGGTGATGAGGAAGCATGACATATGTGGTAGGAAACCTCACTTCAAGGTCTAGTTCTTCGGGACCAGCTAGCGGAAGCAAGATGTACGGCAATGCATCGATACCTGGTGCGACTGTAGCAGACGGCGGTACGGCGACTTTATCCGTATCTGGAGACATTATAGCTTGATGCGCAGGGGCATGAAACGCGCAATTCCTTTAGACGAATGCAAGTTAGCTGCTAATCTAGGGTCGACTGTCAAACTCACTTTATCGTGTAAACCACGCCACCTCTCCGGATAGGGTCGTTATGTTCAGTGAATGGCACGATCTTGGAAAGCGGATATTCGAGTGTGCTCTCAGGCTTCATTGCATCACTAGGTCTCGGAGTTAAGAAGAAAAGTCTTCCAGCAGGCGACTACAAGAAAGCAAGGACTATATGAGACGGTGGCGGCACAAGAAATGAACACTCCGTAATCACTCACTGCACTAGTATTAGCAAACACGCTGGATAAGAAATGAAGATCTCCTTTTCGTATTCGTTCCGACTCGGGCTTAGAATGCAAGGACGCTCCTTGAACAAACGCCTCGACAAGGAGTGGCAACGCGTAGATTTGCTGTGGGTCTACTGAAGAGGAAGGCACGGGGACAGAACACGTACCCGACCTTGATTGTATTGGACAGTATGAAATAGAAGAGGTAGTAGAAATCAACGGGACCACCTGGATCTGCAAGGATAACAGGGCAGCACACGCCGAAGATGAGCCGGTGAGGTTCGATAAAAGCATCGAGGCCAGATCTGCGAGAATTGAATCCGGGTTCTACCAATAGTGATGAATTCCACGAAGTCAAGGAAAAGAGGGAGACGTACTAAGATATATGATACTACAAATGCAAGGTAGGATGGCTCAGTTAAAAAGGTGACAAGAAGTGGTGAATCCGAGAGATTCACTAGTGCACGAAAAGCATCGTGCGCAATGGCCTTTCATCGGGATCAGGTGGATGCTATAGCCAACACATGGACACTCGAACCAGTTGGTCTCTGCAAAGCAACTTCAAATCGCGGATAATATCCGTCTCTTGGGGCTTCTGCAGGCCCCCTCCCTGAAGTCCTTTGAGGAAGATACTCCGATACGGGGACCCTTCTGGAGTTTGACCAAGGAGGTTGGATAACGCTATTTGTCGCACTGAGGGGTTTCGATCCCTCAGAAATGACAACAGCTACTACGACTGTTAGTTTCGGTGTATGCACGTATGTTATGTTTTGTAGGACTGGCCTCTTTCAGCTGGTTTTCCATCACTTCACCTGGTCCATATTCCCACGAACACTATGACCTTTGTGGCTTACATAATCTATTAGACTGCATCGTCGTCCACGCCGAATTAGTAACGCGTCTATCGACGAGCACTGAGCCCTCGGCGTCGAGCTCGTCGTCGGCTACCTTTCAAGGTTACTGGCGCTCTGTATATTTGACAGTGGTACTCGACGCTTCTTCATTTCGGCGACATCGACTTAGCGGTGGCATGGCGAGCTACAACGTTACACGCTCTGCAGAAGAGCTATTAAACAAGTATGAGTCTGATCCACCGTCCTTCTCCATCCACCTCTATTCAGAGTATTGGACACTTAATAGTGGCCCAAAGTTCCTTTACAATAACCCCGTCGCGGTAAGCTCAGGTTGGCTCGGTGTTTCTTCGCTCCAGAACATTCATCATTTCATTAGTCCTTGTTGGATGACGTACGAGCACACCGCATACCAGTGGACTATCTTGAACTGTTTGAATTAACCAACGTGCCTTTCTATGATGGTATGTCACAATGACGGGACTAAGGCTACCTAGTCGACTTGAGTTCTTGTTACCAGGTTGCATGTTGGTTGAACTTCTTGACTATCGCCCAAAGAAAGCAAAGGACTTGCCTCTAGAGAAACCCGAGAAGAGTCGTGTGACACTTCACCCCAACGATGAAACCCTATGGGCAGACTTATGTCTCTTGAATCAACGAACTGGCTGCAAACTTACGGACCCTCAGATACTCGAGGTGGAAGCACAAATATTGGTATGCATGGTCTTTTTGGTCCTGTGTAATACTAAATTTGGTTTCTCCAGTTGTACACATCTCCTTCTCTTTGTCTAGATCCTGATCCCCACCTGACCCGCATCGTTAATCACACACACAGAGCATCTGCACCGTCTATTCCAGTATCATTGAAACGTAAAATTGCCGCAATTACGCAGGAGGAGGACGAGTCGGAGAAGGCAAGACGTGCTAAGATTACACAGTTCATGAACCCAAGATTGAACCGGTCACACGTCGCGAGGTATGTCGTTTATTGGATTTTCCTTTGCGACGTAATGGACCAGCGACTCCAGCTACCCAATATTGGACGTTATGAAACGGGAGAGAGAAATACGCCAGGCAGCGGCCCAAGCATCGCTAGCCAAGTCAATAGCAAACCCACCTAACCGGTCAACCCCTGCTCCCAATACTCAATCTATTACTACTCAACCGCCACATACTACCAGTACCCAAGTCTCTGTTCCCACCCCGCAGCCTCCCACCAATGTCTCCAAGTCGAGACAAGTCAAGAAGGAGCCTGGGAGCAGTCCGTACCCCAACACACCCGAGAACCCTAGATCGACGGCGACACCGGTTCCTCATCCCGTTGTCAATCAACTCCAGAGCCAACCACCCATAAGATCACCCCCAGTCCATACACGCTCACCCGTCCCTCCGAATGCATCATATCAAGCACATTCTGTGGGTACAACACCGATCGCTGCCAGTTCACCTGCTCAGCGTGGTTATACGCAATCCCCTCGTCCTCCCTCGTCACAAGCTCCTCATCCACACTCTTCGCCGCTCGCTGCCGGTTCACAGCTCCCCACGTCTGATCATCGTGCAAATCCTACCGGGGTCCACTTCATCCAAGTCGCACCTGGTACTGCTCAGTCTAAACCTTCTACGCCCCAGCTCGGTTATTCAACCCAACTTCCTCTACAAACCCAACAAACTACTACCCAGCCTCATCCCCCACAGGCTTCACAGCCCCCCGCACCATCTCCCCTGACGCAAGCTGCACATCCAAATGTCAATATGCAGTATTACCCCGCTCCGCTGCAGCAACTACACAGGATGAGTCAGGCAGCCCAAGCCCATGTCCAGGCTCAAACCCAAGTCCAAAGCCAGAGTCAGCCATCAGCACAAATGAGCCAAACTGTTCCACATCCTGCTATGTCAGCCCACTACAGCATCGCACAGTTCCGATCTGTGAGTACACAGGGAAACCCGCATCAACAAGTCGTGCAGCATATATCGCAGAACCAACAACAGAACCTGGGTACTCAGGGCCAGATGATAGATGGCCAGCAAATGATGGCTCAGTATCCTGCCATGTATGGTTATCCGGTTAGTTACGGGATGACAACTGGTACGAGATTGCCAGCTCCATATGCTTGGGCTCCCAGCGGAATAGCACGGGGTCCCAACGGCCAGACGCCAGGAATGCAGCCTGGAAACCCTCAGATGCTAGTGTCCCAGGGGAAGACTGCACAAGCAGGTGTACAGGGCCGATGAGACGGTTTAGATTCCACGAGTATACTAATAACCTTGCCCTCGTGTTGTCTCTGTAGGGATGTACTCTAGCCACTGTATTATTGTTTCCTTTTGCGCATTCAGCAACCCAGAGCGTATGCGTAGGGTAGAGTTAGGTTCGCTGATCAGCTAAGATAGGGAGGCCGTTAAAACTGTGTTTATGCGGACTCAATCTCTTGATCACCAACCATGTCCAAGCCAATTGGTACGCTACATTAACGTGGTGGAACAGGGTACTGACTATTCTTGACACTGGCAGCTTTGTTGTCCGTCTACGACAAAGCTGGGCTAGTCCAGCTCGCAGCAGGCCTCAGTGCGGCAGGTGTCCGGCTCCTTGGTTCAGGAGGTACCGCGAAAAAGATCAGAGAAGCGAACATCGACATCGAGCGCGTTCTTTGCTCCTATCGCCTTCATACATGTTCTAAACGTATGTCTTTAGGGATGTCTCCAGTATCACCAACGCACCCGAGATGCTGGGTGGACGCGTGAAGACACTTCATCCTGCTGTTCACGGAGGTAACTGCTCCCTCTCTGGATTTGTGCCTCGGCTGAGATACGCTTTTGCATCGCAAGGTATTCTCGCGCGGGCGATTCCGTCCGACGAGCGTGACCTGGCTGATCAGTCCATCGCCAAGATCGCCATCGTCGTCTGCAATCTCTATCCCTTTTCCTCTACCATCTCGAAACCTAGCTGTACGCTTGCGGAAGCTGTCGAAGAGATCGATATCGGGGGCGTCACCCTTCTCAGAGCGGCAGCCAAGAACCATGAGCGGGTGTGTGTGTTGTCCGATCCGGCGGATTACGATGCATTCTTGGAAGCATGGACCAAAGGCGACGTGAGCCAAGCACTGCGGAACCGTCTCGCGCTCAAGGCGTTTGAGATGACCGCCAAGTATGACGCCGCAATCGGCAGCTACTTTAGGGAGCAATATGCATCGTCGCCCGACAGTCACCCGCTGCAGAGAATGGAGTTGCGATATGGGGCCAATCCGCACCAGAAACCTGCACAAGCATTTGTGACCGAAGGGGAATTGCCTTTCAAGGGTGGGTGTGTGACTCGTGCCCTTATTGGTTGGCGGTAACACATCTGATGTCGCCGACGCAGTTTTATGTGGGTCACCCGGGTACATTAATCTCCTGGATGCACTCAACTCGTATGCGTTGGTAAAGGAGCTTCAGGAAGCATTAAGCCTCCCCGCGGCTGCTTCTTTCAAGCATGTTTCCCCTGCTGGTGCCGCTGTCGGTGTCGAGTTAGATGAGACTGAAAAACAGGTCTACGGTGTCGAAGATCTGAAAGAGCCTCTTACGCCACTCGCTTGTGCATATGCCAGGGCACGAGGTCAGTCTCTCAAATGGAGAAGGGTATTGTCACGGATCTGACTCCTACTGACGTAGGTGCAGATCGGATGTCCTCGTTTGGCGATTTCATTGCGCTGTCTGCACCATGCGATCTCGCTACCGCAAAGATCATATCCAGGGAGGTTTCCGATGGCGTGATCGCGCCAGGCTACGTGCCAGAAGCGCTCGACGTGTTGAAGAAGAAAAAGGCGGGCAAGTACTGTGTTCTCGAGGTGATCTCCTTTTCTCTGTCGTGTTCTGATGTTGCTGATTTTGCGCTGCGGACAGATAGACCCCACTTATGCGCCGCCTGAAATCGAAACTCGTCAAGTGTACGGCATCAGTTTGCAGCAACGCAGAAACGACGCCAAGATCGACGCAACACTCTTTTCCAACGTCGTCACTGGGAACAAAGAGGCAAGTCCGATCGTATCTCTTAAACACGATTGATCGACGACGACGCAGCTCCCCGCGCAAGCACTGACAGATTTGCTCGTCGCTACGCTCGCATTGAAGTACACTCAATCCAACAGCGTCGCGTATGCTAAAAACGGTGCCATTGTCGGTCTGGGAGCCGGCCAGCAATCTCGCATCCACTGCACTCGGCTCGCAGGGGGTAAAGCGGATCTCTGGTGGCTCCGTCACCACCCGCGCGTCCTCGCGCTCCCCTTCAAGAAGGGCGTCAAGCGTGCTGAGAAAGCAAACGCGATCGACCTCTTCGTGAGCGGAGAGGTACTCGAGGGTGGTGAGAAGGCGCAGTGGGAAGACCAGTTTGAGACCGTGCCCGCGGCATTGACCGAGGAGGAACGCAAGACGTGGGCAGGCCAGCTGGACGGGGTGGCATGCTCGAGCGATGCGTTCTTCCCGTTTGCGGACAATGTCCACCGCGCGAGGAAGAGCGGTGTGAGATACCTCGCCGCGCCAAGCGGAAGCGTGATGGACGCCGAGTGTGTCAAGGCGGCGGACGAACACGGGATGGTGTTCTGTCACACGTCTCTGAGGCTTTTCCACCACTGAAGGTAATTCAGAAAGGCAAGGTATTATGTCTATGTATTAGTATCTAAGATGGTTGCTTCAGGTTCACTCATTTTAAAACGAATTCATGTAAACGTCGTATCTCCCTCCAACGTGTAAATGTTTCTCGCACATGGCTATCGTTCAGACATCGAGACAATTTCACATGGTAACAACGCGTTCAAAAGTACTTTAAGAAGAACTCGACAGTCGCCTTGAACGCGCCCTCCTTTCCAGCCTTGACTTTGGGTATTGACGGGTCTCCACGAGTAGCAAAACCATGCACGCAGCCTGCATAGTATTCCCTCCGATATAATTCAGAAGTCATGGAACCACCGCCAAGGATGTCATCCGCTTGAGTCTGAGCATCGGCGGGGAACAGTGGATCCGTCTCGCAGGAATTAATCAGGAGGGGAACGCCCGTCTCTTTAAACCTCTGTCAAGATAAGAGTGACGAGAATCATGATGCATGGATCACATTCATAACAAAAAACCACCAACCTTGAGATCGTCAGGGATATTAAGCAGGGAGGGATGCGCAACGGCAGCAACCTTGATGACGCGATCGAATGCAAGGTCAAAAGTGTAGCGACCTGTACGCCATCGCATCCCTTAGCAACGAGCTCGTTCGGCTCCCCGATCAACCTTGCCGACTTACCACCGAAGCAGTAACCTGTGGCCGCAAACTGCGTCACCCCCTGTTCCTTGAGCGCGGAGATGACTTGATCAAGTAATGGGCGGGTGACGTCTTGGTTGTGTTTGCAGAGCCAAGCATCTAAATCAACTTTGGGAGGATCGGTCTGTCCATAAGGGTCAACACAGTGTGGTGATGTGCTCGCAGACGGTTACGCGCAAAAAGGATGCAACTCACATCGAATGCGTCGGCTGAGATAGGATCACTGTTGAGGTAGTCGATAATGTAGACCTATTTAGAGATTGAAAAATGGTAGCCAGTATGAGTGAAGGTGGCCTACCTTGAACCCGTTTCTGGCAAAGTCATCTGCAAGCAACTACGAGCCACTGCAGTCGATCGAAACTACGCTAATAAGAGGGGGCCATGACACACCTGATTGTTGATAAGCCCCATACCGAAGCCATCGGACAAGAGGAGAACGGCCTTGTCCTTGGGGTACTCGCCAGCAGGGGTCACGACGTAGGTCTTGATAGAGTTGATGACCTCGACTTTACCTATGATGAATGGGATTCAGCGCGGTGAACGTGGTTTTCTTTGCGTCGTACCTTCTGGGGTGCCCTCGTGACGAACGCCTGCCAGTGACATGATTAGATCACAAACCCATCGCCTGATAGGCACATATGATGCATGGTGATCGTACCTGAGATACATCTATCACAAAGAGACATACTAGTGATGGTGTGGTGGGTTGTTCGATCGTATGCTTGGCAAGTACTGGGCTCTTCGAGGTCTCTATATATTATTGCCCAGAAGTCGGACACGGGGTTTAAACTCCCCAATTTGCTGCGCGGCGTGCTCACGCACCACGACAGCAACACGCATCATGCCATGGAGAGTCTACATGCTACGACCAAGGCGACTTGCGCTGGAAGCATGGCTTTGTGAGCGGGGTGCTTTAATGCATCGGTATCTCTGAAAACCTGCACTCATCCCGAAGGGTTTGTTAGAACGGCTTTCATATTGGGGAGCTAGTTCGGTAGCCCTTGGAAGCTTTGAGTCATGGAAGCAGAAGTACTCACTAATAATACTGCCATTCACGGTTGGTTCATTTATGTTCAATCTCCTCTTTAACACTTCAAACCCCGATAGTGACGAGGGCAGTCGTGTCTTAACCAGGCTTCATTGCATTCCCTCCGATCCACATACACATCAATTATTCTTATACACGAATGCCATACAGATATTGGACTAGTTTTACATAACGACAAGTCTACAACTACAAGTGCTTCAGGAAGAACTCGACGGTCGCCTTGAATGCGCCCTCCTTTCCAGCCTTGACCTCGGCCTTCGACAGGTCTCCACGCACGGCGAATCCGTGCACACAGCCTGCAAAGTACTCCCTCTGGTACAGTTCGGAGGTCTGGGTGCCGTTCCCGAGGATGTCGTCCGCTTGGGTCTGAGACGCAGGAGGGAACATCTGGTCCGTTTCGCACGAGTTGATCAGGAGGGGAATACCTGTCTTTTTGAATGCCTGTCAAGTGAGGGGTACAGTGAGGAACACTGATCATGGATCGTACGCATAAGGGAAACAACCGACATGGAGATCATCGGGGACAGTGAGAAGAGAAGGGTGCGCAACGGCAGCGACCTTGATGACGCGATCGAATGCAAGATCAAAGGTGTAGCGACCTATCGAGTGAGGCACCACATTCCGTCAGTAACGTGCTTGTTCGCCCCCCCCCCCCCCCCCCCCCCCACCCCCCCCCCCCCCCCGCCCCCCCCCCCCCCCGCCCCGGCCGCCGCGGCGCCACCACTCCGCTCC
>JBBPKD010000778.1:0-14666 GCA_038089075.1 Singerocomus inundabilis
AGTATACTCAAAATTGTTGGATTTGGCAAGTGCATCCACACATGCACTGCTTGGTCTGTGTGCATGTACCAGTAGTATATAAGGGACTGTGTTTTGGCTGTCGTTCCTCAGCCTAATCTACTTGGTTAATCGCCTGCAAAGGAGTGAGACCTCTAGAGATTACCCTCTATCCTCTATCACTCCCAGTCCAGCCAGTAATCAAGCCCTGCAATGGTGACTTAAAGATCCCCTCATAAGAATCAAAGCTTTTACCAGTACGCATATCATTCCAGTTGTAGTTTTCAGTGCTGCTCCTTTGCAGTTTGCATCACCATTGTCCAGAGTTCATGCGATCTCAGTGGTGGGCTAGGCACCAAGTCACTTTGCAAACAATTGAGCTATTATCCTCCATTGAAGAAGGGAGCTTTGATCAAGTAAGGCTGATCAGGCCATTTTTCACAGCCAATTAAGGTGTGAAGGGTTCAGGTGTGCTCAAGGCACAGCAGCAAATAGCTGTGTAATTGCCCAGATTGCATTTAGTAGAGCTGAGAGGATCCAATCACAGTGGATCTGGCCTCTTGAGGCTTATAACCTGTTGAACTGAGGTGGGCAGCCATTAGGGCACTAGCAGAGAAGGAACCTCTCAGGCTCTATCAGGTGGTGAAGACATAGTGAACCACTCTATTTGTCTCTAATTGTCTCTGTATATTAATGTGGAGCTTAAAAGCTCATATACAGGATGGTGTGAGATAAGGTTATCTAATCTACTGTATAGTAGTTCCTTATCTAATCTTACTAAAGCGGCCAATAGGGGCCATGCTACAATGTAATCCTACATAAGTGTAGCTAGTGAATGGCAGCTAAATAGTGCCAGTTCAACATTTCCAATATGAACTATCGCGTACCTTTTCGTTCTCCATTCTTTCTTTTGTCGTCGACTGATATGGACAGTCATACGATCTCTACATTCTCTAACCTCGGTTATGATCTGTCTATCCATTTTTCGTACTGCGTTATTGTTTCCTACTCGTATATAGAACCGACGATCACACTTGATCACCCCAGTCCGTCGCACCGCGCACGACTGAGGTGAGATCCTTTTACCGTACTCGTACCTACTCGTACTGACTCGTACTTAGTCTGATCTACGATAGGTGAATACAAATTAGTCCGTCGCAATCCGTGCACGACTGAGTCTGATATACGATAGCATTTCTGACACTGCCCACCTCGGTTCAACACCAATCACTATCTGCCAGACTGTCACTGTGACCCCCCTGATGGATCTCGGTATTTTCCTCGTCATTTGGTTTACTCTGTTCAGCTCGTGTTCTCCCGAGTAAGTTGCTGTCGTCTCTCCATTCTAGGCATTCATACCCCTACCTTACCACGTTCTGCGGTTTCTTGAACCAGCTCCTGATGTCCTTGTCACGCCCCAGTGCTCTCCGTGTCCGTTTTGTTGCGGGTAAGAGGGGTTTCGGAGCTCGCACTTCCTGAGGTATTTACCATATAATATATTGATGAGCTGCTGTTTCTCCAGTGTGTATTCACGTGTCGATGGGGGTACTTTTATGTCACTTTAGCCTTCTTGCCGTCCATATATTAGGTTCTATGCTGGTGAACGTGCTCGAAACTGGCTCGCACATTTCTCCAAGAAGACAAGACATACATATAGGCCAAAAAAATAAATACTAAAATCCTCCACCAGCTCACTGATACGCCAACGCTCACATTCATCGGATTGACAACTTCTGCCCCAAAGTCTCCCAGTCAAACCTCGCCCGCGTTTTCTCCCCTCGTTTCGAGTTCAATCGCCTCTGATTCGTCCTGCTCCGGGGTGACATCTGCGAATGCAATCGCAGATGTGGCCACATTTTGGCTTGTGGTAGGTTGTGATAACACGCTAAATCCAGAGTCATCACCCTGCCAGCGACCACGGACGTCACGATCATACAGCTCTCGTACGCTGATGATGAACCGAGGCATAACAGGGAATATACAAAAGCTAGCAAAAGCATTTAGGTAAACCTTTGCAGGATTGTTCAGTATACCGCTGTTATTGACCAACGTAGAAATGTTGAAAAGCAAAACCCTGGAAGTTCAAAGGGGTTGATTAGTTAGTAGTTTGCCCACAAATACACAAGATCGAGATGGTATGAATGTCGCCATACTAATGAATGGAGACAACAGAGAAGGGGAAATGGAAGCATACACAAGAAAGTAAAGAATTCCATCCTTGACAAGTTGTTGCATGTACCAATTTGGCTGCCATATCTTCGTCGCCTTGTACATGTCAACTGACTGCTTCACGGTTTGAACGATAGCGAGAACCAAAAGTAGAGTCCCGAGAAAAGTCCGCACAATCACAAGAGGCAGGTGGATTTTTGCATTGATTTCGGCCAATGAATCACGGCAAAGCAAAAATTCAAGGAATTGGAATACTGTAGCTGGAAAAGAGATTTGTGTGAGACTGTAGTGATAAATGTAATTCATCTCAAGGCTTACCTGTGAAGGTCAGATTGGGAATGGTATGGATGCTTGCAATCACAAAGCCTAGAATGACTTGCGGTACGTAGATACATAGGAGGACCCAAAGAATCATTTTGGATCGATTCCACATTGCATATACTCGTAGAATCATCACAACTGTGGTTCAAATTGTAGTATGAAAAGAGGAACTAGTCTGGACATTCACTCACAATCAGCAACATTGTAAAACATTTCAAATCCCCAGCCAGATACCAGCACCATGATAGTACCTATGTCCATTTCTTATTCACATATAATAGCGGATAGTAAATTAACACACTTACATCTATAAACCTAGTATTATTATAGTTTTCATTTGGAATGTGGATACGTACGCCTACCAGAAGATAGGTCATTAATGTGGCATGCCAGACAATGTGCAAAGTAAATAACTAACTTTGGTCAGGACAGGGACAAAGGTTGTATCAACTATGAATGCATCCAGTGGTTAGCTCGATCGACCTCTGAGCTAACCCTGAACTTACAAAGGTTTTCAATACTTGAGTGTGTAGTCACCATTAGCCAGTAGTATGTTATGTATTATAATGAAAATACGCTTACACAAAGACAAAAATACCGAGGTAACGGACCTATAAAATAGTCAAATCACATGCCATTAAGTATTCCCTGGTGGCTTTACACGAACCATTACAAAAATTGTAGAGACCCATGTCCAGGGTCTGCACTACAAGGCTGTCAGAGGTCTAGTACTTGCTGAATGGTTGACACTGCAACTTTACCCAAACATAATCTATCTTTCAACATTGTCAGCCGAGAAATACAATGTAAGACGTGAAATAACATACCTCTCTGGGAAAGGTGAGAACTACAGTGGTAGAATCGCAATTGTCATTTTGGAATGAGGGGTATATAGTGCACACAAGTTTTACTTACAATAATCATATGCAACAGCAGTGACAACAGCGACTAGACTGGCCAATGAGAGTAACCATCGACGAAAGCCATGAGCAAACTCACGAGATAGATAGTTATTCAACTCGATAAGTTCGACAGCAGACTGTGAGCTAGAGGACATGATTGGTACAAGAAAGACAGCAATGTCGGATGGTTTGACAAGGATAAATAAATGAGTCGAGGACAGAGATTGCTGATGATTCGGTCTTGGTTCTCTCTGACGTTTATATCTTGTTTCCGGCATATTATTTATGGCTTGTTTGAAACAACAAAATGTATGACCAGCATCCAGGAATGGCGTATATGGCGGTGGTGATGCATGGCAGTGCCAATGTGCCTTTGTTGCTGCATAGAGAAGATAATTGCCATGTATACGACACAGGCAGCTTGAAACGAAGGGATTGGAGTAATCACCTCCTATCATCTGAAGCCTAGAAGCTGTGACACAGGACGGTGTCTGACACCACATGCTCGAGGGCGCAAATGCAGTGGAAACACGACGCGGAGGCATCCTTGGTTAATGATTCAAATGTCGAGCCTTGATAGTGCTTCTTACATGCTTGCCTGAGCAAGGAGGTACCTATAAGTAGATTGCACTATATCATAGCTGAGTGCAATCCAAACCAATTATTTGTACAAATTTTGTATTTGAGATTAAGGGGCCGACCGGAAATGATGGCGCATTCCGCATGTGTTCGAGGAGACACAAGCATTATTCTATATTTGCACACCACCTGGCGGGGGTGATGTGTGCCATGCAGTATCCATGGCTCCTCCGAGACCTTGTCATGATGGTTGGCTTGAGATTAATTACACGGTCTATAGATGGGAGTGGTCTTCCTACGGTGGGAACACGCCACGGAGGCATCCTTGGTTGGTGATTCAAAGGTCGAGCCTTAGTGCTTCTTACATGCTTGCCTCAGCAGAGAACCCTAGGTACCTTGAGTGGATGGCACTATGTCATAACTGGGTGCAATTTGAACCCATTGTTTGTACAAGTTTTGTATTTGAAATTAAGGACCGACTGGAAGTGATGGCGCACTCTGCACGCGTTCGAGACAAAAGCACTATGCTACATTTGCACACCACCTGGCGACGGTGAGATGTGCCATGCGGTATCCATGGCTTCTCCGAGATCTTAACATGATGGTTGGCTTGAGATCAATTACAGGGTATATAGATGAGAGTAGCCTTCCCACGTGTCAGTGAAGAGGATGAGACTAGACACAGTGAGGAAAGTTGACCCTGCTCAATACTCCGATGGTGGACAATAATGCAGATGCATAACACTGAAAGACGTTATTGCCTCGATATTCCGATCCCATCTTGCGTTTCTCAGTGTTGTTGCGACTGAAACACATCAGCTCGATCTGGTCCGCTTCGTGGTGTGCAGGGCCATCCACAGATTACCAGAAAATTCGCATCTAGATGCACTTCTCACGCACAGTTCAAACCATTGTCGGCATCAGAAGCGACCTGGTTCTCCCTGTTATTTCCATTGCTGTTCTATCAAGATAAAGTGGTCGTGGTTAAGTTCTTTGAACGGCCTCCTTCAATAGGGTACATCAACGTTGTCAGATAATAGTACCTGACTGCTCAGACAAGGTCACACCTCGGGCCATCTGGCAATCATGATTGGTAGTCATCACTGGGGAATAGAATGTTTTTCTGAATACAAAGGAGGATGAGAAGGATATAGGAAGAAACAGAACGTACGCATACGCTTTTACATTTGCCAAACAAGGAAGTGGGAAGAATAATCTAGCGAAACAAGAAAGCCGTACACTATTAAAAACCCACCAGAATGATAGTTACCATGCGAGAAGGGGACTGTGTAACAGATCGGAGAATGAGTGAGGCGATACATTTATCCGCTACTTACCGGCTCCGAGGATCGCAGATGCATAGCTTCAGCCCGTGAGCATGATTTGAGTTTGGTTGAGCCAAGGGCAAACTTGAATGTGGTCAGACGGAAGAGATATTTTGTTGTTTTGTCGGACCTGTTTGTCGTCCTCGTCTGTTGCCTTTCTCCAAGGACCAACTTGGGGCGCGTACGATGCGCACACAGATGAATAGAGGGTGATTAATTTCGAGCCTACAGAACGTCTAACCAAGAGACTAAAAACTATCTGCCAGTGTCGTGACAACCGCCATTTGGTAATGGCTATGTAGGTAAACGTACTACTAGTAGTGATTGGCATGGCCCAGGCTCAGGCCCCGGGCCAGCCCCGAGCCAGGCCCTGGAGGCCCTGAACCGGGCCGGGCCCTTAGAAGGGCTTTCCCAGGCTCAGAGCCCAGCTTGAGGCACGGAAAAGCCCTGGGCCATGTTGAACCGAGGTGAAGGGCAGCCGCTAGGGCGCCCGCAGAGGAGGAACCTCTGGCTTACCGGATGGTTTACGGGTAAAAGAACTTGTATTTTAGTTTAGATCTTCGAGCTCTTATATACAGGTGTATATGGTGTGTGTGGGATACTATCCTTCCTAATATGGTAGTACGCTGATCTAAACTACAGCGCATGATACGGATGCACAGCGCATGATACGGATGTACAGCACATGTTATAGTTGTACAGTACATGATACAGATGTGTGATACAACTGTCTGATGTGGCAGCTAAGTAGTGCCATTTCAACAGATAAAGTGACCGTGGTTAAGTTTTTTGACTGGCCTCCTTCAATAGGGTGCACCAATGTTGTCAAATAATAGTACCTGACTGCCCAGACAAGGTCACACCTCAGGCCATCTCGCAATTATGATTGGTAGTCATCACTGGGGGAAGAGGATACTTTTCTGAATACAAAGGAGAATGAGAAGGATATAGGAAGAAAGAAAATGCATGGATACGCTTTTACATCTGCCAGACAAGGAAGTGGAAAGGACACAGCAAAACAGGAAGGCTATACACTATTAAAAACCCATCAGAATGATAGTTACCATGCGAGAAGGGGACTGCGCAACAGATCGGAGAATGAGTGAGGTGATATGTTCACCCGCTACGTACTGGCTCCGAGGATCGCAGATGCATAGCTTCAGCCAGTGTGCATGATTTGAATTTGGTTGAGTCGAGGGCAAACTTGAATGCGGTCAAACGGAAGAGATACTCTATTGTTTGTTGGACCTGTTTGTCATTCTTGTCTGTTGCCTTTCTTCAAGGACCAACTTGGGGCGCATACAATGTGCACACAAATGAATAGAGGGTGATTAGTTTCGAGCATACAGAATGTCTAACCAAGAGACTAAAAATTATTTGCCAGTATCATGACAACGGCCATTTGGTAATTGCTATATAGGTAAACATACTACTAGTACCAGCACTATAGCCATAGAACGGAGTGAATGAGCTGGATGGAAGGGTAGGCCTCAGTGTGGGGACCATATGCAAGGACTCCTGGGCTATTGAACCTATTTGCTGTGTTCATCAGATGCCCCTCTCCGAGATTAGGGCTGTGTACAGTGCATGCAGGGATAGTGGGGTGGCAAGATGAGTGGGTGTTGTCAGAAATGCTATTGTAGATCTCACTCAGTCGTGCACAGTGCAATGGACTAATGTATATTCACCTATCATAGATCTTACTAGGTATGAGTCAGTATGAGTAGGTATGAGTACAGTAAAAGGATCTCACCTCAGTTATGCATGGTGCGACGGACTAGGGTGATCAAGTGTAATCGTCAGTTTTATATACGAGTAGGGAACAATAATGCAGTATGAAAAGGGAATGGACAGATCATAACCGAGGTTAGAAAATGTAGAGATCATATGACTGTCCCTATCAGTTGATGGCAAAAGAAAGAATGGAGAACAAAAAAGGTACGCAATAGTTCATATCAGAGATGTCCCTGCATGTTACCTAGTGATTGGCATGGCCCGGTTTGGCTCAAAAGCCCTGGCTAAGGCCTGGCTTTGAGAAGCTCAGGGCTTACTAAAATCTTGAGCCAAGCCCTAACAAGGGCTCAGGGCTGGCTCAGAGCTGGCTCAGGCTTAAGCCGGGGCCCAGTGTAGATAAGCAAGTGTAGTGTTATTGTAGGAAATAAACCTAGTCAATTGTAGTTATGGTTATCTTGTCATACTCACTGTTGCACCTGCTGATGGCAGTGGTGGAAACGCAGTTCGGGCATAGCTGCATTCTCAGAATCCCATGAGTGAGCTGATGGAATGGCTATCCATTTCAGACAAGCTGTGTTGTCCTCCATGTAAGCGGAATTAAATGGGGAGGAGTATGATAGAATTAGGACTTGATCAAGATGCAAGCATGTGACTATTAGAAGATATGCTATGTACAAGTCAGATAAAGTAGCTAATGAAGTAGAAATGAATAGCTCACCTCAGTCATGTGTGACACAACAGACTGAGGTGCTCAAGTACAAAGATACAACTTATATATGATACTGTATTATTGTATGCTGCAAATGGGATAAATGATCATATCCATAATCCACATGGTCAGTGAGCACAGAAAAGATAAGAAACTAGATGTATGACCGTAACTACAATATAGAGGCCATATGGAATGTGTATGTATGAGTGATTGTGATGTATTGAGCCATATGCACACAAGTGATTAGTTGAGCTGGTCATGGTCCAGGCTGAGCACACGCTTGCTAATCCAACAGAGTAAAATTAAACTTCTATTATGTTCAAGGTACCACATTTGGTAGCCTGAGTCACTGTATAGTACTTGTGTTGATTGGCAGATTACCCCTATTAGAGCCCTGGCCTGGGCCAGTGGCCCAGGGCTTTTCCATGCCTTAAGCCGGGCTCTAAGCCTGGGAAAGCCCTTCTAATGGCCCAGCCTGGCTCAGGGCCTCTGGGGCCTGGCTTGGGGCTGGCTCAGGGCCTAAGCCTGGGCCATGCCAATCACTAATGTAACCTGAGATCTGCATCTGCGGATGCACTTGCCAAATCCAACAGTGGTTTTGAGCTGGCGAAAGCTCTTGTCAGGGAGCACCACTACCCTGACTGCCACCCTTCTAGGGCCAGTTAGGATTAGCTACCAGCTAAGCTCCAATCAGGAGTGGAACCCAGCGAGAGGCTGGTATTGCAGGTTGGGTAAAGGCAGGTTGGGGGTAAGGAGGCTTCTTATCGATCTGAAGATCCATGTGCGAGACCTCCCACAGGCCAGCTAAACAGAGAAAGCCCTTTTAGGGCATCTATCGGCATTTGGTTGCTTTCATGCAGTATCACATGGGATCCAACTCATGTAATTTCCTGCCCCTCACCATGTAAAGGCATTCAATGAGTGACATGGATGAATGATGTGATACAGGCCTACAAAGCTGGAAAAAATCAACCTTGTTGGAGATAGCCTAGTTAACTGTGCTAAGTACCCTACTTCATGTTGGAGAACAGCCCGTACTATAGTGCACATACTTATACACTACTACCTACATTCATTAGATTACCATTTACAGACACACTCACTTACCTAGAACAGCACCGCGCTGCACCTTCCCTTCAGTCCACTAATACACGACTAAAGGTAAGCCACACCAATACTTACTATCATTACCACACATACTGATGTACCTAAGACTCACTGTCTCTACGCTCTAGATACATTACCCAGTCCACTAATATATGACTGGAGACTCACTGTCTTTACGCTCTAGGTTCGCTTGGTCTTTAACACTTCATCCATTGACTGAGTATGTCCATTCTAGTCCAACCTTAGTGTTATGAAGTGATAGAAATAACACTAGATCGTAATGCAAGTGCACGACTAGTAAGGACAACTCAGTCGCATGCAAAGCAATGGACTAAATATATTCACCTAGTAAGGACAACTAGGTACAAGTTAGATCAAGTAGCTAATCATGTTGGAATAACAAGTGCATGCACAGCCCGGACCATGATCCGATCAATCCATAACCGGTGCACGCATGGTCGACATGCAACAATCACTTGCATATACACAGACCATATGGACAGTTTATTCAGTCATATCGCATATATTTGTTCCCATCTATTTTCCTGTGCTAATTGACAATATGGATCATTGATGTGATCTCTTATCTCCTTTCTATGATACAATAGATATCTACAGTATATAAGCTGTATCTTCGCACTCGAGCACCTTAGTCCATTGTATTGCACATGACTGAGTTTGTTCACTAGGTAAATACAAATATAGTCCGTTGTATTGCACACAACTGAGTTTGTTCACTAGTCATACGCTTGCATCCCAATCCAGTGTTATTTCTATTAGGTTATGAGCCCTGATTCCACTGCCAATTGATCGAAGACTCACCAAGTAAAATCACCATGTCCACCGCTGTTCCTGTCACCACTGACACCCTTCCGAGCAATGTCCCCAAGCTTGATGTTAAAGGGATGAATTGGGCTATATTTGCTTTTCGTTTCCAGGTTGCTGTCAAAGCGAAGGATCTGTGGGACCATTTTGATGGTACTGTCACAAACCTGAATCACCAGCTGACTGCCACTCAGGCCCTGACTGCCAAGCAAAAGGCCAAGAACCTAAAGTGGTTGAAGGACGAAAGAATGGCAAAGCACTTACTGACCCAGCGCATCCCAGACTCGACTGCGCTACATGTCCGAAGGCAGACAACGGTCACTGCCATGTGGACTGAAATTGTCAAAGAGTACACAGAGAAAGGGGTGTATGCACAAACTGACCTGCATATGCAGTTCCTGGAATCCAGATTAGCAAGGGGCGGAGATGTCTGCCAGTTCCTTGATGAGCTGTGAACAAAGCAAGAGGAGTTAGCTGCTGTGGGTGTTACCATTGATGAAAGTGATTACCGGTCAACTATTGTCAAATCCCTCCCCAATTCGCTTGCCAATTTTGCATCAAGCCAACTCACTGCAGCTTGGCTGTACAGCTCAACCAAGACCCTGGATCCAGATATATTGATTGCCATAATTGCCGAGGAAGCCGATCGCCAAAAGGTGAAATACCCACAGGTTGATAAGGACTGAGACTGTGACAAAGCTATGGCTGTCGGATCGTCGGGAGTATCAAAAGGGAAGGGTAAGGGGCAGAACAGTGATGATGAAGGGCAGGGCAAGTCCAAACAAGGCCCCTGAAAATGCTGGGAGTGTGGCTCAACAGAGCATTTAGCCGCATTCCATAACAAGAAGGATGATGCCAAGAAGAAACTCACTGCCAAGGAAAGTGCTGCAAACATTGCCGAGATCGACACAGACTCGGAAGATGGAGTTTTCGGAGTCCTGGATGAGCCGAGCGATGATGAATCCGCATCGGGCTTGCTGGCAACAGAGTCAGCTGATGAAAACAAAGGAGGTAACAATTGGTTTTCCGTTACCAATGAAGATATGCTTGATTATCTATGGGACCTGGAGGAGTCTGGAGCGCTGGAAGTCGAGGGCGAGGTGCCTGCCGACTGCATTGACCCTGCCAAGGAACCTGAAAATGCTGCTATGGAAGCAGCAGTTGCCGAATTTGGTACTAGGAGTGGGCCGAATGGAGTTGACGATGACAGGTGCAGTGGCGAAGCAATCACGCACATGCAGGAAGCCCTGGCTAGGGTGTCAGTTGATGATCGAGGTGGCCACATACCTAGTGGACCCCTGAGCATGCCGCTCGAGGGGGAGGATTGGGTAACGAGCGGCAGGAGCGACGAGCTTGCTGCATATGGACATGACAGCAACGAAATGGAAGGGCCGACACCGTCAGAAGACCCTGCGGAGACGCCAGATGACGATGAACATCATCCAAACGAGCCCACAGAGCCCTCTGACCAGCTAAAAGACCTGGATGAAGGGTTAGGTGAGCTAAGGGCAAAAGCAGAGGTCGAGGGAGATGAAAGTGCATTGAGCGCACTGAGAGGCCCTGCAACGACGATGGGTGACGATAAATACCACCCGACCATAGGAGCGCACTGGAACGTGCAGGCCGATGAAAAGGATCCGAGGATGTGTTGTACCATGCTGATCGAAAGGGAGAGGGTAGCCATGCCCAAGTATAAGCGAC
This sequence comes from Singerocomus inundabilis, assembly GCA_038089075.1. NCBI lineage: Eukaryota > Fungi > Basidiomycota > Agaricomycetes > Boletales > Boletaceae > Singerocomus > Singerocomus inundabilis. The sequence continues at coordinate 11,373 of JBBPKD010000778.1, forward strand.
TGGGAATAAAGGCTGAAGAAAGCGGTCAGCGCATCACACAAGGCCAAGGCGATGCACCTGAAGACGCCTACAAACCACCCGACGTGCCTGTGCGATGACAAGTTGAACCCCAAAGTGCTGAGCTTGAGGGGGAGCAGACCAGGTATCCGAGTTTTGATGCCAGACCTACCAGACGCGATGCACACACAATAGCATTGTTTAGCGACGCAAATGACATGAGGGAGCGACCCAAGAATCTGCGGGATGCATCAGAACATCAGCGCAAATGTCCAGAGCGAGGGGAGCAAGAAAACCCACCTGGGGGTGCTCCAGATGAGAAGGTCGACCCGAGCACCGAAGCGGATGTACTGCGAACATTGTGCAGTGACGGAGACACCAGAGACCGGCCGAAGAAATGCTGGAACACATCAAACCGTGTCAGAAGACATCCGGAGCAGGGAGAGAGAGGAAACTCGCCTGGAGAGGCTCAAGATGTGCTGGACAACCCCAGCGACGATCTGAACACGCCAGACGATGTCTATAGTGACCAAGCAACACCTAGAAGCGTTAGGAACCGACACATCGACGAAACAAACTCACCAAATCGAGTTGAAGGGCTAAAAGCTGAGGAGAGTGAGCAGGAGGAGCTGACAGCATATGGATGCAAGTCGGATGCACCAAAAGGTTACCAGCACGATTCAGGGCGACTCAAGGGTCACATGAACGAGCGCATCAACCAGATGAATGCGCAGAGTCGAGCTGCTGACTCAGGAGGCCATGAGGATGAGCTGGATAAAGTGGATGAGCCAGGAGGCTACCAATGCGATCAGACGTGTCAAGCCCACGTACAAGGTGCTGATTCCAATGGAGATCGACAGTGGATGGATAGCATGGCAAGCAACGCGCACATTGACTCGATGCGAATCAATCCGAGGATGCTAGCTGACGAGCAGACAGGTCAGCACGAATGGCACAAGTGTACAATGAAGAACGTACCTAGGCCATCCAAGCCACCCCGATATCATCTCAGACGACTTGTCACTGACGACAACTTACCGTATCAATGAGGACGAATCAAAGCAAGACCTAGAAGGGTCATCAATACCACACCACATTTCTTCCTATTGTTCACCAAGCTATCGAACGATGGCACCACCCACCTGAGGTCAAAACTCCTTGTTGCCAAGCCCGGACTGCGCGCGGCTTGAGGGGGAGTGTTGGAATAACAAGCGCGCGCACAGCCCAGACCATGATCCGATCAATCCATAACCGGTGCGCGCATGGTCGACATGCAACAATCACTCGCATATACACAGACCATATGGACAGTTTATTCAGTCATATCGCGTATATTTGTTCCCATCTATTTTCCTGTGCTGATTGACAATATGGATCATTGATGTGATCTCTTATCTCCTTTCTATGATACAATAGATATCTACAGTATATAAGCTGTATCTTCGCACTCGAGCACCTCAGTCCATTGTATTGCACACGACTGAGTTTGTTCACTAGTCGTGCGCTCGCATCCCGATCCAGTGTTATTTCTATCAAATCAAATAGAAAGCAAGTAACTCACCTCAGTCGCATGCAAAGCAACAGACTGAGGTGCTCGAGTGCGAAATATACAACTTATATACTGTACTGTACTATTGTATTCTCCAAAGGGGATAATGAATCATGTCCCTTGGTCCACATGGTCAGTGAGCACAGGAAAGATAAGAACTGAATAAAACTCTATGTAATGAAAGAAATATGCACTGATCAAGGGAGCAAGCACATGACTAGCGAACAATACACTCAGTCATCGTGCGATGCAACGGACTATATATTTACCTAGCAAATGATATACTAGGTACAAATGAGTTCAAGGTGACTAATAAAGTAGGAACACAAAAGGCTCACCTCAGTCATCGTGCGATGCAACGGACTGAGGTGCACAAGTACAAACAGTACTGCTTATATACTGTAAGACTTGTCCACATGGAAAGATAAGAAGTGAAACTATACTATGTCAGAGATACAAAGTGTCCATATGATCTGGTTAGGTACGAGCGATGACGGCGCGTTTACCATGCGTGCACCAGTTGTTAATCTAGCCGGTCGCGGCCCGGGCTGTGCGCACACTTGTCATTCCAACATGTAATGCCATAGAACGTCCATATATGACGCCATAGATGCACATTTATTCCCACCGCGTTCTGTGCTGTGTCTCGTGTAACTGTTTGTGTGCGCGCCGCGTTCCAGCACTGTAACTCGCGCAGCTGTTTGCGCGGTGCGCGCATTATGTTCAATGTCACGTGCGCGCCGCGTTCCAACATTTATTCCCACCGCGTTCCGCGCTGTATATCGCGCAACTGTCTGCGCGGTGCGCGCATTGCGTTCATTGTCACGTGTGCGCCACATTCTGTTCTGCCTGCCGCGTTCAGTTTGCTGCGTTGTCAATCTGTTAGTTGTGCATGCCACATTTTAGTTCTATGTCAATAGTAACACAATATAATTTTCATGTAAAAAAAACAACATCCTGAACTACAGATGTAATTCAGTAATGAGACTATCACAAATGTCGTCCACAAAGGAATCAGCATGCTTGAAGGCACCACCTTCATCTAACACCTGAAACATCTTCTCCTTACAACCATGCCCCACACATCTGAACTGCAACTCCTTGAAATGCCTGACCACCTCACTGTATGGTTGGGGATTCTGTCCATCAAGGAGAAAATGGCCCATGCCATTCCACCATATACCATGCCAATCATTTGCACATGACTTTGGATCCTGGCAGTCATCACAATGTGTCAGGATGTGAGGCTCTTCAGCAGCAATGATTCGACAGTGTTCTTCCATGACTGACTTGACAATTGCCAAATTTGCAAAGATTTGGAGTCCTATCATTTGACGCTGTTCTTTTGTGAGATCCGTTAGTGATAATTCTGTAAGACCCTTGTATCAGAATGGGAGGAATCTACCCCTTCTAATTGGCACAGGCAGCAATGGGATAGTAGGATTGAATGCCAAGTGAGACTTACTTGACTTGCAGATGTGCTTGGTAATGAAGCGAGGATATGAGGTGATTCCTAACACTTGTGAGGGTGAATGGAGGTATGTATTCGCTTAGAGGATTGTCCTCTGTACATGTGGGTTTATATACTACTGAGATAGTAGGTTAAGTAATCATGTATACATGTCTATATGGCCTCATTCTGAGTACATATTGTGTTAGTATCGCATCAGTATGATCCGATCTACTTAGTCATGAAGATTGCTAAGTGCATGACTCAAGAATGGTGCAATACATAGCCATGATGATGT
>JBBPKD010000779.1:0-14653 GCA_038089075.1 Singerocomus inundabilis
TCTACCTGTATATAAGAGCTTCTAGCTCTGCATTTAATATACAGGAGGCTTTTTACCATTGTATCACCTCTCTGGTGAGTTCAGAGGTTCTTCCTCTGTAATGGCGCCCTAGTGGCTGCCCCAACCTTGGTTCAAGACAATGGTGCCCAGGAGTGAGGTTGTCCGAAGATAAAGCCAACCTCCCTTCCATCCTCCAGTCCAGCCAGCAAGCTCATATACCATGACAAGTCAAAACCTCAAGACTTGCAGTACACATTACATTCGTTTACCCATTATTTAACCAGGACTACGCCATTGTAACGGCCTAGTCATCCAGTTTACAGATAATAGATAACCATGTGACTCAAGATCAAGACACAGATCAAGACGATGTTATACCTGCAGTACAGTTAGGTTCTCACTACTGTTGTACCTTATCATATTCCAGAGGTACCCTATGAGCTGTAGTGCCGTGGAAGATCATGTGGTAGCACCAGCGCTCCCTTGATAAAGGGTGGCACCCTAGATTAGCTTGCAAGGGTGACAACCTGGATATAGTCACACAAGAAAGCCTTTTCTTAGGTCTAGCCCCGTAGAATGATGCCAGGTCACCCGACAGGACCATGGAGATAGTTGAGGCAGTGTAGCTTCTTTGCAGTCACAACACTTGGATTAGGCTCCTTACTGTCCCGCGACCTAAAGAGGCCACACAACCATTCCCTGCTCCTATCTTAGCTGAAAAGCCCTCATTCCTAGGAACACCGATGCAATCATTCAATATACCTGTGCACTGCCCTGCACCAAAACCCGGATTCACGTTGACGCTCGTGATGTCATACGATAGCTCGCCTGCCGAGGCATTATAATACAAAGAGCGAAAGCTACTTCAGACCGTTGAGCCTTAGCTCCAGTCGAACACGAATCAAGGAAGAAGATCCTGTCCTTGTTTTAGCAATCGCCCAGTCACTACTATCTCTCATCTATTCCGCCATACCCCTTGACGATCCTCACGTAACAACAATCCTACGTTATTGATCTCTTACGCCAAGATATGAAGGTTAATAATTCTTTGAAGACTCTAGTTGAAGTTCAGTTTGGAAACGCCTGGTCGAAGCTGGATACATCGGTACAGTTGGACCCTCTGCCGCCAGTGGAATCAAGAAGATCAGCTTCGAAAGAAGAACTGTCCCAAGACTATACTCAGTCATACAAGAAGAATGAAACCCTTCATATCGCAATACAAGATGAAGAAGAATAAATCTGCTAGAGGTTTTCTGCGCCCACACGATGAACTGGCTAAAGGTCTCAGTACACGTCTTTCAAGATGGTGGTTATCAAGTCATAGAATCAGCTGATGCTTTAATCGGTTTGTCTACAACATTGCTCACGTTACCTCAGAAGGATATTAAGTGCAACACTTACGATCAGACAAGACTTAGTCCATCAAACGATCTGCCAGAGCATCTGCAAATATAGCGTGGCTCCAGATCCAAAACATAGAGTGCTTAATTCTCTGGTCAAGTCAAGTCTTTTACGAAGTCGCTTACACTTGAAAATTCCTGATAACAAGAACAAGAAATATTATAGCCTCACAAGATTCATTCAACGACATCTTTCTTTTCCGACTCCCTCACTTGTGCTCCCTTGTCGACACCTCCCATTGATGACATCATCTACCCGACATCTACCTCTATCCTTAGTCTCCATCCAAAGAAGATGTTAAAAGCTTCACAAGTAAAGGATGAAGAAGATGTACAAGAAAGTCCTAGAGTTTTATTTTCAGAATTAAGAATGATGAAGACCTTCGCCCCAAGTAGACTTAGCAAAGCTTAGCTGACTCTCAGACAACGCCTATGTGAAGCTCGGTTGAAAGAGTACTTGAGTGGAATCGTGAAACGTAGCTCCAAAAAGAAAGAGGATGAAGCAATGCCAAGCGAAGTCAATGTTAGAAGGTATAAGTCAATCAAGAGGATGTTCTGCAAACTCAAAGACAATCAAGTTTTCCTTCTTCATTAATGCACAATCCGCATAGTGTCTAAATGTGGAACTCAAGGCCAAGATCACGCCCTCACACTAGTAGTATCAAGGTCAAGAGATGATTGAACCATCGTTAAAGGTTTTCTTCCAGCATGAAGTAAAACTGCCCAGATCCTAGACATGATCAGAAACTGTCCTCCATCCTAGCCGAAGATAATCAAGATCTAATCACTGGCGTATGGTTATTCAGTCGAAAAACAATGAGGCCTACAATAGGAAAAGGATCAAGAAAATCTAAAGTGAAGACACCTGACCAGAATGTCGATAAACTACCCATCCATCTGCATCAACGCAAAACTTGGAAGATACATTCAAGGATTTAAAAGTTCTGAAGATCAATCCTCCTCACTGTGGTTATTCGTCCTTTGTGAAGTGAGGCTTCACCTGGAGAGGAGATACAAGAACTCGAAGATCCAAGAAAGTATTATGTCTTGAAGCAGATGTTAAAAACTTTCTGGTGGTTGTTAACTCAACGATCATTAATTCCCATCCAGAACAGAAATGGATCAACATTTGGCACAGTCATTAAACATTATTGTTTCAGAGATGAACAGAAACTCTTTCGATCCTGAACAAGATCTTAAAAGGTTTACTTTTCTTTTCTCTTCAGTTTCCTTTCAGAGAAGCCCAAGTCAAGATTATGATTGGCACCTTAGAACATTATTCCGATGATAGAAGAGAAGTCCGCGTAATGACAAGGTGTTTAAGTATTCAAGATGTCAAGCCTATCTGCAATTATATTATCAGTCTCTCCGCTCTCTTCTTTGAAAATCAATAAAAAAAAAAGAATATACAAAACATAGAAGATATAAAAAAGAATATACAAAAGCATAAAAGAGTTAAAGACCAGCTCAGACATGAGGATAAATATGTTTCTCGATAAAAACTGATCGCAGAGATAACATCAAAGCTTTCTATGTAGTCTGCAATGACTATAAACTACGATCAGTCTGCAATGACTATAATCTATCTAGTCTAAGAACAAGACAATAAACACTCAAGTCTGCAATGACAATAAACTAGATAGTTGAAGGATAACTACGAAACCTTATAATCCAGCATGATGATAAACTGCCTAGAGTCCGAGAAGACTATAAACTATCCTTTGATCAAGTTTACATGGCAAAGTATCCAGCATGCCCTCTGTAACCACTAAAGATCATTTCAGGTCTTTGGTTGTTTCCCTAGCTCAAGAAACCTCCACCCCTCTTTCTTTTTATTTTCAGATTAAGGTCTATACCTAGTCAAGAGATTTGAAGATTCAAGGCCCCAGTTATTTGTTCAGCAATGAAAGTGAGGCCTCAGCTGAGAATCTAATCTGATCAAGACAAAGTATCCCCATGTCCACGCGCTTTCTGAAGATCATCTCATTACTCTTCTCCTTGAATGAATTGATGAAGCTGATTTGGAAGTAGTACCAGTCGACATCAAACTGGGAAGCCAATCAAGAAGTAGTAATCAAGAAGTTCTACTCCTCGGGATATAGAAGAGCCCACCATTATTGAATAATATCAAGATTCAATGATCAAGATATTATTCTCTATCTTTCGGTCTAGCTGGAGACCTTAAACCGAGCATCCTCCTGTCTAGCCAAAGATGTTAAACTATGGAATTGTCTAGGGAAATGACGATGGTGCTATCCGGGAATACCACAGCCATCTGATATCCTATTCAAAGTCTTAGTAATGACTATAAAGGTGCTTTTGTCCTCAACAAGACTCTAAACTGTTTCTTCTCTTTTTCTTTCCCTACTTGGTTTACAGGTTTGGCAAGCGTCCCTCAAACCTTCCTTCTTTAGTCAAATACTCCAGACTTCTAGTTTGGTTTTATTTGAATCCTCTATGAGCCATACACCGTAATCAAAGTCTACCCACCTCAGTATGAATTTTGGGTGTTCAAGAGTCAAGAGCTATTAGGATATTCATCTTCAAGTTTGCCCTCATGTGCTGCACTCTGTCGATGATTGCCTTTGATCTCAACCCTCCCACCACCCTTTACGATCAGGATGTTTGCTCGCCTTAAGCAACATTCTATGACCCTACACTTGACCTTACTTTGGAATCGTCTGGAATCTGATCCTAGAGAGGAGATAGTGTTATGATACGGGATTTTACCATCAAATCCCATGATTATTCTTTTTCCCTGATCATGTGACACTTCCAACCCTTCACATCATCACGCCATCTCCTGTCACATCTTCACATCTTCACACTCTTCACATCTTCACAATATCACCGATCACCCCTAACTCTCGATCATATCTGCAGACTACCTTGCCTCCTCCTCACCTCCCATTCCCTGATCTGATTGGTCATGACCCTGCAAGATTCTAGATGGATCTCTGCCACGATTATCTTCCTGATCTTTCACATTTTGTGATCGATCTTCCATTTCGTCATTCTAGCCTTGTAATATGCTTCTGATCTTTTAACCACAGGCCTTACCTTTTACTCAAGGCTTGCCTAGCTGCAACCTCATGGACACACCCCCTACCCTAGCATAGCATACATTAATGTCCGTATACCCTAGACCCATCCTTTGTACCATATATAAGGGGTTATGAGTTGGCTGGTGTCCCTCCAGCCTAATCCACTTGTTACCTCTCCTACCCTGCCTACCAAGGTGGCCTAGTGAAGTACCCTTCAAGTAGAAGACGACTATTTGCCTGCCCGCCAGCAATGGTGCCCAGAAGTGAGGTTGTCCAGAGATAAAGCCAACCTCCCTTCCATCCTCCAGTCCAGCCAGCAAGCTTGTATACCGTGACAAGTCAAAACCTCAAGACTTGCAGTACACATTACATTTATTTACCCATTATTTAACCAGGACTACGCCATTGTAATGGCCTAGTCATCCAGTTTACAGATAATAGATAACCACATGACTCAAGATCAAGACACAGATCAAGACGATGTTATACCTGCGGTACAGTTAGATTCTCACTACCATTGTACCTTATCATATTTCAGAGGTACCCTATGAGCCGTAGTGCTATGGAAGATCATGTGGTAGCACCAGCACTCCCTTGATAAAGGGTGGCACCCTAGATTAGCTTGCAAGGGTGACAACCTGGATATAGTCACACAAGAAAGCCTTTCCTTAGGTCTAGCCCTGTAGAATGATACCAGGTTGCCCGACAGGACCACAGAGATAGTTGAGGCAGTGTAGCTCCTTTGCAGTCGCAACAGCAGGTGGGTGAACAGCGTTTTGCTACTTGCCATGCTTAACTTCACTAGGCCATCAGTGAGGGCAGAGTAGAAGAGGTAACAAGTGGATTAGGCTGGGGGGACACCAGCCATCTCATAACCCCTTATATACAGTACATGAGTATGCATAGACCAAGCTGTGACTGTATCTAGGGTATAGGATATTACTGAGTATAGTACTATGGTAAAGGGTTAAGTTCGTGAGGTAGCAGTGAGGCTAACCTCAAAGGAGACACAAGGTAAGGCAATAAGGTGTGAAGATCAGAAGTGTACCTCATTGCTAGAATAATGGAAGTGGTGAACAATCACAAGATGTGACTGATCAAGGGAGTGATCATGGCAAAGATCAATCAATGATCCTGCAAGGTTCATGAAGGGTGATCGTACTGATCAGAGGGTACAGCAGATATAAAGAAGACAAGAATGCCTGTAGGTGAATGATTGGAGTATGATGTGATCAGTGTGATGTCGTGAAGATGTGAAGAGGGTGAAGATGTGAAGACGTGACAAGAAGTAGTGTGATAGTGTGAAGGGACGATGATGTCACATGATCAGGGAATGGTATATTCATAAGTTCACAACAATGGGCTCCATGGCCCCAATACAAGTATTCACTGATCACAAAAACCTAATGTACTTTAGATCGGCCCAAAATCTAAACCAAAGACAAGCCCAGTGGCTTTTCAACCTCACAGACTTTGACCTACAGCTCCACCACATCCCCAAGTCCACCCTTGGAGCACCAAATGCCCTATTAAGGAGAACTGACCATGGAGATGACAACTTCATTAACAAACAAGTAACCCTTCTCCCACAGAACCTATTCATAAATCTGGTGGATGTTACCCTAATCAAACAGATAACCCTCGCCACCAGATTAGACAAATTCACCATGGATATACTCCACTCTTTATCATCCAATGCTTTAGACATCCTTCAAAAATGCTTTGCTGCCTTCCAAGAAGTCGAAGGCAATATCCTGTATAATGGCAGGATCTATGTGCCCCCAGATCTGCACCATGATGTAGTGCAACAGGCATATAATCATAAAATGTCGGGTCACCCCAGTTACTTCAAAACTCAACAATTGATTTCATTTCAATACTAGTGGCCAGGACTAGCCTTATATGTCCACTCATACATCATGGGTTGTGCCACTTGCCAAGCAAACAAGGCCAACACTCACCCCACAACACCCCCTCCAGTTCCTATTCCATTCACAGCCATATGACCCTTCCAATAGGTGTTGTGTGATTTGATCACTGACCTTTCTCTTTCAGATGGCTTCGATTCCCTTTTGGTTGTGGTAGACCATGGGCTTACGAAGGGGGTAATTCTCTGCCCCACCAAGAAAACAGCCACTGCCAAGAACATTGCAACCCTGTTCTTCGAATCAGTGTATAAATGGTTTGGGTTATATGATAAAATCATTTTAGATTGTGGCCCATAATTTGCCTCCAAGTTTGCCCTTGCCCTTGGAAAACTTCTGAAATATGATTTGGCACTCTCCACAGCCTACCATTTGCAGACTGATGGAGAAACGGAGCAGGTAAATCAAGAACTCAAAATGTACTTATGGATCTTTTGTCAACAGGAACCTTTCAGATGAAAGGATTATGTCACCCAGATGGAATTCATACACAATAGAAGACCCCATTCTGTCACCAGCAAATCCCCCTTCTATTTGATGATGGGGTATGAACCTGCAGTGCTTCCCATGGTCATCTCCCCATCAGCTTCTCCCATGGCCAATGACAGGGTTGAGAACCTCCTCAGAATACATGACGAAGTGATTGCCACCCACAATCTAGCAAGACAGCACATGAAGGCACATTGGAATAAAGAATTCTCCCCGTTCAAGAAGGGAGAAAAGGTATGGCTAGAGGCACAAAACCTTAAAAAATGAGTTGTAAACCCCAAATTCTCACAAAAACAAGAAGGACCCTTTGTTATAACTGACATCCTCTCCTCTGTAACCTACAGACTCTGTCTTCTGCAGTCATGAAAGATCCACCCTGTGTTCCATGCCTTTCTTCTAACCCGCTATCTGGAAATGGAAACGTATGGCAAGAACTTCCCTTGCCCACTGGCAGAACTTGTAGAGGGTGAGGAAGAGTATGAAATTGAAAAGATTATCAAACACCATGGAACAGGATGCAACCGTTCCTTCCTGATTCGATGGAAAGGGTACTCTGCATTAGATGACTCATGGATCCCAGAGCAGGATATGAAAAACGCACCCCAACTTCTCTCTGACTATTTAAAGCATTATCATCTTTGATGTTTCCCTAGCCCACCTTTACCCTGGACTATTATCTCCTCAGTATATGTTTTGCAGCAATGGCAATCTCCCTCAACAACAATACCATCTCCAACTCCTCCCTATTTATCAAATCTTCTGTCTCTTCCTTAGATATGTCTACCCCAGTGGTGACCCTGTCACCACTTGACGCTACTCCCAGAGAGTCTACTCCTATAGCTATGTCTCCTTTGTTTTCCATTTCTTCTTCTTACTTGTCTTCTACTTTGGAATCATTCCCTTGTAGAATTTTATCCATTGATGTTCCCCTTACTGCCCACCAGATGAGAGCTGGGAGCCCACCTCCCTTTTATCACCAGCAAATCAGGAATTTTGTTAGAGACTCATGTATGGCCATCCCTATCAACACTCACGTCAACATGGACTCCCCCCTCCATGCATTATACTCTGCCCTCCTCACCACCAACTGCCTTCATATGGCCTTTAGTTGCACTCATAATAACACCAATGCCATGTGCACATTCCTCATCTCCATCATGTCCTCCATTGCTGTCAACCTCGAAGAGGCCCACAATACCCTTGCCTACCAATTGAAGTTCAGAGAATTCCTAGAAAGTCTCAATGAATATTTAAGACATATCAACCACGGCACCATGACAACTACCCATTCTTCCCCCGCTGCATCTACTAAGCCACTCACCATTGAAGAATTAGTCGTAGCTGAAAGGCTGGAATCCTATTGGACTGGAGGAGAAGGTAGAGTTGTCCTGCAAAGAACCCACCCCAGGTACCATGAGGCATGTTTCCAATGCCATTGCCTTGGACATATTCATGTTAACTGTCCTATGTATCAATGCCCTCACTGTCTCAACTGGAGACCTGTTGTGAATCTATATTCACACTTGTATGATTTTCTATTTTTTCCTTATCTTATCTTATCTTTCAGATCACGTGATCATTTCACATCTTCACATATTCACAAGGTCATGTGATACTTTCACCTCTTCACTATTTCACTTCTTCACATGTCACTGCATGTTCAGGATCATACTTCTTTTCCATTCTGCCACACCATGCATCTAGCATGTGTTGTGCTTCTTACCATGCACATCAGGCATGGCATGCTTCTTTTCATCTCCATTGGCTTCTCTTCTTCTCTTCCATTTGATAGAAGCCTTCCTTTTAATTTCTGTGTACTTCTACTCTTATGCACTGCTTGGTCCATGCGCATGTACTAGTAGTATATAAGGGACTGTGTTTTGGCTGTCATCCCTCAGCCTAATCTACTTGGTTATTCGCCTGCAAAGGAGTGAGACCACTACAAGATTACCCTCTACTTCTATCTCTACCAGTCCAGCCAGAAGCCCTGCAGCAGTCGCACAAAGTAACCCCCTGTCAAGACAAACATCTTACCAGTATGCAGTATCATTCCAGTAGTGGTTCTTTCAGTGTTTCTCCCTTGCGTTCACAACACTTAGATTAGGCTGCTTATGCTGCCTGGCTTTCATTAGTGTCTAGACCTCCTAGCACCCTCTCCAGCTACTCTTCTCTCCCAGAGGAGATTGTAGTTCAGCCAGCTGTTGAGCTCTTTGCTCCAGCTCTTTTTATACAAGATCGCACCTTCTCGGTCGACCCGAATGACCACCCCGCCCAAGCACTTCAACCTTGGACAGTTGAACAACTGCTCCATTGCTTTTTCCCAGAAGGTCATCCATGTCCAACTTTCTTAGAGTCGGGAGAGATCAAAGAAGATCTCACTCATCCTAACTCTGATATCGAAACCTACTTAGCTCATCTTGAGTCTATCCCTGCCACCACCTATCTCGACATCAATCAGTGTCTTGCTGAAGAACCCCAAGATCTAGGAGAGTGGAACCGGTGGTGTGTCACCACTAGATTTCAGCAGAATACGTATATGTTTTTTACTGAACACGAACACACTCAAGTAGCAGAGTTGACTTTAGAGCTAGAGAAAGCTCAAGAAAAAGTCAGAGTTCTTAAAGAGAAAAAGGAGGTTCATCATCATCGTCTCAAGCTTCTTAAAGCAAAGAAGAAGTACCCTTCACATAAACCGATTTGTCTTAGAAACCGCACTGTACCACAAGTCAAGTAATCATTGAAAGATACGATTAGGCGACTTTGAAATAAAAGTTTTTCATCATGTCTTACTACGGTGATTTCCGTGAACTGAGTCGTGAATATGACGACAAAATCTCTGACATAATGGAGCAGCCCTTAGAGCAATCGTTTTACAATCTTCCTCCAACAGAACCATTACCTCTGCACGAAACAGAAAACATGTTGGCGATTCAACAACAACTCGTAGACATCCTCCAACAAATGGCTCAGATCACATCTCAAATCAATGAGTCAGGTCAGTCAAAAGATGTGTCAAAGAAGATAGCAGATTCTGGTAAATGGGATGGGAAAAAAGCAACATTTAGATTTTGAATGACGAAAGTAGAACTTTGGGAGTTTTCTCAGAATTGGGCATCTGACAAGCTATGTGTCGTGGCTATTCTTTCTTGCTTAGAAGGGTTTGCCACTACATTTGCATGAACGCAATTGGAGGAATTTATGGAACAAGAAGTTCTTCCACAAAAAGACAAGGACCAGAGAGAAATTCCCAATACAACCAGAGGAGATGACACTTGGCCAATGTTCACCGGCCTTAAAAGACATTTCTTAAAACACTTTCAGATTGACACACTAGCACATGAAGCTCTTCACTGCTTAGAATAGTATTCACAACAAGAAAGGAATACGTTTGAGTGGGTGAGCCGTTTCCACCTTATGGTAAAGGAAGTGGAGATATCCGACGATTATGCACTATCAATCATGAAATGCATGGTAGACTGCCCTATTTACCATCAAGTCAATCTCCACAATACGTCAGCAAATTATACGGAGTTTAAAGAGTTAGTGCAAGAAATCGGTGTAGCATTTGAAAAGGAAAGGGAGGAATGTGGTGGCATGTTTCATTCCCCCCCACAATCACAGTCATATCAGCCACGATATGCATCTCCATCTCATCTGCCACCTCCCAGATTCACAGCAGTGGGAACCCAACCAGGGCAAGGCGCACCAATGGATCTTAGTGTGCAGCAAACTAGACCTCCCCCATCTAATAATCCCTACAGGCCCAACAATGTGTTTAATCCAATGTGCCCACGCCAACCCCGAGACCAAAATACTATGACCTGCTATAATTGTGGCAAAATAGGTCACATTGCAAGAAATTGTACAGAATCTCAATGCCACACCATAAGGCAACAAGGCTATATGGATTTCTGGGGAGAATGGGTGCCCCCTGTTTATAAATACTCCGCCCCGATACCGCAAATTGATAATCAAATGATGGGAACAGAATTCTCCCAACAACCCAATGCGCAGAATTGACATGCAGCTAATGTTTACAATATGTGCGATTCCGTTCAAGTGGCCGCTCAAGCCACAAACCAACAAGTCGGTTACATGACCAACGAAGCAGAAGCTTTCTGGCGCAATAAGATTCAAGCGGAAATGAAAGCCAATGCTTCAGTATCTTTAAATTAAACCAGACCAAGATCGATAGGGGTGATCGAGGTCTAAGGACTAATTCTCTTTCTGCCTATATTCCGCCACATAAAAGAAAAAATATTGACAATCCTACTTTTACTACAGACAATGTATCTATTAATCGGGTAGCCCTGTTGCCCTCCTGTACTAATACCTTAGATGGTCTGGATGATGCAATCAAATGCGCTTTTGGAATATCTGTAAAGGAGTCTCTCACGAGCTTGGCACCGAATAAAAAATATAGTGTGTTTAATTCCTTTAAAAGGTCAGTTCGAAATGCTTCTCTAAATTATAAAACCCCTATAGGAAATAAAACCCTTGCTCATCACAGAGAGTTTAACATCCCATGTACTATCAAAGCAACAGTTAATGATCAAGAAGTAGAGGTATCTCTCAAAGCACTTCTAGATTCAGGTGCTGTTAATACTTTCATCGATCATGAGACTGTTGATAAGTATAAATTGCAGAAAATACCCCTTCCAAAACCTCTTGAAGCTGTCAATGCAGATGGGTCTCCAAATTTACAAGGAACATTGACCCACTATGTAACCCTCAACATCTCTCTCAACAACCACATCGAAGCCCTAGACGTGTTTGTCTCTACCCTAGGCACTCATAATATCATCGTTGGTTACGATTGGTTGCAACGTCATAATCCAGAAATAGACTGGATAACAAAAACCATGACTTTCCCACGATGTACCGATCACTGCCATGAAGGGTCTACAGTTCTCCTTCATGTCATATCAGCTGAAGAAGAAAAAGAACTGAAAGCATCCATATCAGAAGTCTACCATGATTTTTTAGACGTTTTCTCTGAATCCGAATCCAATAGGATGCCAGAATAAAAACCTTGGGATCATGGCATAGATTTAAAAGACGATTTCATCCCAAAGAAGGGTAGAGTAATCCCACTTTCTGAAGTGGAACAAGAAGAAATTCGTACGTTCCTATCTAAAGAGCTAAAGAAAGGTTATATTCGCCCTTCAAAATCCTCTCAAACCGCCCCTGTCTTCTTTATCCCCAAGAAAGATGGGAAGAAGCGTATGGTGATGGACTATCGTTATCTTAACGAAGGAACCATTAAGAACGCTTACCCACTCCCTCTCATATCGACCCTGATTGATCGTCTAAAGGGGGCTGATATGTTTACTACTCTTGACTTATGATGGGGATATAATAATGTTTGCATCAAAGAAGGCGATGAATGGAAAGGTGCCTTTGTCACTCCAGAAGGCGCCTATGAACCCTTAGTCATGTACTTTGGCATGACCAATTCCCCAGCCACATTCCAACAGATGATGAATGACATCTATGGGGACATGTGGATCTGCATGTTGATTTATCTAGATGATGTCAACATTTTCACCAAAGGAAAAACTAAGGAAAAACACGAAAAAATTGTTTGGGAAGTTTTGCAACGTCTTTGAGATAATGACTTATAAGCTAAACCATCAAAATGTCATTTCTCCCAAGACAAAGTGGACTTCTTAGGAATGGTTGTATCTAAAGAAGGTGTGGAGATGCAAAAAGGAAAGGTGGATGCTATTCTGGAATGGCCGACACCAAAGAAAATCAAAGACGTTCAATCTTTCCTTGGACTTTGTAATTATTATCGATGTTTCATTTAAGATTTTGCAGATATATCTAAACCACTAACTACTCTTACAAAAAAGGATCAACTATTTATTTGGGAAGAAAGTCAACAACAAGCTTTTGACAAGCTTAAATCCTGTTTTACCTCAGCACCACTTCTTGTATTTCCCAACCCCTCCCTCCCTATGTGATTAGAAGCAGATGCCTCTGATCTCGCAACAGGTGCTGTTTTATCTCAACAATGTAAAGACAGTCTCTGGAGACCTTGCGCTTTTTACTCCCACTTGTTTTCTAAGGAGGAGCGCAATTATCCTATATATGACAAGGAATTACTTGCTATTATTTAGGCACTACAAGAATGGCGTCATTATCTGTTAGGTTTACCGCACTTTGAAGTATGGACGGATCATAAGAATCTGGAGTTCTGGAAAAAACTACAAGACTTATCACAACGACAAGCAAGATGGCATGCTGTTTTATTGGAATACAATTTCCAGATCCACTATAAACCAGGATCACAAAATGGTAGAGCCAATGCTTTGTCTTGAAGACCAGATTATGGCGATGCAGCTGAAAAAATCAATACAAACATCACTATGCTCCCTCCTACTTCTTTTGCACATAATATTACTATTTCCTCTTCTTTCTATCAGAAAATCAAAGAAAACACATTATCTATGACGGATGATATCCCGGACCAATTCAAATATGATGGGATATCTGGTGTCTTTAAAAAGGCAGGCCGTATTTATGTCCCAATCTCTCTCCGAACAGAATGTCTAGCCCTTTGCCATGACTCTCCGTTGGCAGGACATTCTGGTCAAGCACGAACTTTTCATTTGCTTTCTAGGTATTTCGATTGACCTGGAGTCACTAAAGACTTGAAAGCATATATCAAAGGCTGTCAAACTTGTGCCAGCATAAGGGGAAGACAACATCTTTCTGGTACTGAACCCCTTCCACTTCCCACAGCCACCTACCCTTGGAAGGATATTTCTATTGATTTTGTCTCCAGTTTCTCATCTATTTCAAGCATTGACTCTATTTGTGTTATTGTGGATAGATTTTCTAAAGAAGTCGTATTTGTGCCATGCAACAAAACAATCTCTTCCTCTCAACTCACTTCTTTATTCAGGGACCATGTCTGGTGTCAACATGGTTTACCAAGTTCTATTGTTTTCAATCGGGGAACACAATTCATTTCTGAGTTCACTAGGGAACTTTGCAAATCACTAGCGATTGATCAAAAAATTTCTACAGCTTACCATCCACAAACCAATGGTCAAACGGAACACATCAACCAGGAGTTAATTGCCTATCTTCGAAGTTTTGTTGCAAAACGTCAAACTGATTGGGTCAATTGGGTTAAGTTAGCTCAATTCCATCATAACAATTTCCTATCTACTGCAATAGGTAGTGCACTGTTTCAAGTCACTCGAAATTATTTCCCTAGACTTGGATTTGAAGATTCAAAAGCATCCTTTGGGATTTCTTGTGTGAAAGCACATGAGGATATTCAATATGCTTTGACAGCATCCAGACAGAAAATGTTGGATAAACCTCATCCAAAGGTCACTTTTGTACCCAAAATAGGCCAGCAGGTCTGGTTATCTATGGAACACTTGGTATTACCGTATCCAGCAAAAAAGCTCACACAACGCTGGATAGGTCCCTATGCTATCAAGAGAACAATGCCTGGAGCAGTGGAGTTAATTCTACCCGCTAGAATGTGAATTCACCCAGTAGTGAATATATCCCACATTAAACCCTTTTCGGAACCAGTTGAAGGACAGGCTCCTATTCAACCTGATGCTATTGTAGTCACCGAAGAAGGGGATGAAGAATACAAGGTAGATCATATTGTGGAATCAAAACTCCAACAGGGCAAGTTACTGTTACGCCTGACCCAGGTAGGGTCGGGTGTAGACCTTCTAGGCTCTTGCTGAGGTCTCGGAGGAACGAGGGGAACGACGAGGGCTTCTACTAAGCCGTTAGCGAGTGAACTGAGTGGCTCTACTTA
>JBBPKD010000780.1:0-14641 GCA_038089075.1 Singerocomus inundabilis
TCAGTGGTGGGCAAGTTTGTCACACAGGTCACAAAGTGTGACTTGTGCCTGTATCCGCCCTGGGTAGGGTGGAGTACAAGTAGGGGTACGGGCTGATGGAACCACCCCTACCCGGACCCGCAGGATACCTGGACCTGAGACCCGTGTGGGTATGACATACGCGTGATATTGCCTAGTCGTCGCATTATGGGGGCAGTAGACGGGCCATGTCTTTGGGAAGCCATAAACAAGATGGATGGCCAATGTCGTGCATGATGTCTACTCACTCTAGGTATGGCATTTGATTATTCCATCCATACGTCCCACGAATCGACTCACAAATCATGTTATGAAGACAGGGCATCTTGTATTGTGTCCTCCATTGTTATCAAGTACTTTTAGCACATCTAGACGGATACAATATTGACCATACATTATCGCCGATCCGTTGATTTCCGTTATTATGACAAGGGTAGAAACCTCAAGATATGTCAACCTTGCTGTCACCTCGAGGCACAATGACTGGCATCAGCAACGAGTGCTGTTGGATTGCTATCAGCAAAGTCTATCTCGTGCCGATGTCAGACCTCCTAGGATCCACGGTGTGAAAGGCGGGCAGTTATCGTGGTTGTTGGCGTTGTGACGCTGTGACATTGGCTACAGGCGTTGTGTCGTCATCGTTGTGGTGGTGGTGATGCCGTGAGGTTGGCCATCATTGTGGCATTGAGGTCAGTGGCCACCCCAGCGCTGCCGCTGCCGTTGAATCGTCGGGGTGGGAACGAAATAAGGTTGGATAAGGTCGCGAATGAGAATTGTTGCAAAGTAGTGACTCAGCAGAACTTTGCGCAGAGATGTTGGTGTTTACGTCAGCGCAGGTTAGCTCGACCGCCACTCCAACGGTGATAAAGGAAATAAGGCAAGCTACCGTACAATAGCAATTCTCTGGCTTCAAAGCTTCAGGCCTCAGGACTGGGTGCTACTATCAGGTAGTTACATATGGTGCGGTGTACTCTGCACACGCCACGGCAACTCACACGGTCATCCGTCACAGCACTCGGCGAGACATGAGACTGCACTGATGACTGACCCCGCCTAACATGACATTTCCAACACGCAGCTCAGGTTGTCGTCCAGATCATCTCTCAGGCGGCGACACATATATGACCAGGACCCAGTCACGATATGTTCCGTGGTTGGCAACTATAGCCTGCAGAATATTAGTCCTCGTCTTGCGTCGGGCTTGGGTACGCTTTTATCCCCCAGAGTGCAATTCGAAAGTTTCTGACCTCTCCAGCCGAGCTTCATTGCCGAGAGGGTCTCACCGGACTCTTTGCTCAAGGTCTGAGAGGCAATACGGTGTTAAGAGAACTATGTCTTTCTGGTGTAAGTCCTCACTAGCTTGTGACCATTCCGGCTCATTCGTATACATGTGTGTTAGAACCCCCTGGCCACTGATTCAGATGTTATTGCCGAATTCGTGAGTGCATTAAGTTCGTCCCATTTGTGCACTTTGCAAATACTTCACTGTAGCTCCCTAGGCGACTCATTCTCCCAGTTTTCTTATCCCAACTCACGACACCCTATCTCCGAGAGCTGGATCTCTCTGCTACTAACATGACTCGAGCCAGCGTGCCAACCCTGGCGGACTAAGTGAATCAACTCGCTGTCACCTAGATCATTTGCTGTGCAGTGCAAACAGCATGACCCTGAGTGGAGCACGCAATATCCTCAGTGCAGTCGAAGAAAAGCACACTCCACGAAACGTCAGATTGGGCGATCTGATAGCATGCTGTGTCCAGTGGCAAACCAAGGATGAGATGATAGAGGGATAGAGGGAAAACGTGTATTGATATAAAAAAACACCATACACATGGATTTGGTATTGCCAAGTGCCATCTCAATATGACGTTGCTGCTGGTACAAAAAAATCGATAATTCTCAGCTTGCGTCTAACCATTCGTCCGGACAATGTATCAGAGTATAACTGCTGCTAGCGTGCGAGGAAGGGTTTATCTACAGGTGACTCGTTCCACATTCACCCAAGAGTTTTATCGTAGACCACACTTATCATAGGCGAAATTGAGGAGATACGCTATGAAGTCGCTCGTGCCTTCAGCCCAGGGGGAAACAATGCGAGTACTGTCTGGATGACGACCACCAATGATGTGGAGAAGAACAGATGGCAAGGATATTACTTCACGGACCTAGGCCGGGTGGGGAAAGAGAGAGTACAGGCCTGCGGTGCACAACTCACAAGAGATTTGACTATTCCCATGGAACGACAAGAAAACTCTTGACTGTACTTGCCCTAGGTTTATGCATGATGTATTTGTACCACAAGCACATTTCCAAAAAGATAGACGCCGTATAGAACAATGGGTAATTTGAAGAAGTATCAACGAGGAGGATCGGTAATGTCGGATAGCAGAAGAATGATGCGTGTCAAATACGACATCAAGACCGGAAGAATAAGTAACAGAGGAATGAAAGAAAGGCTACACACAACATGCATGTCTAGCGCAGGGCTTGAAAGTAGGGTATGCTACATGACTTGGGTACATAAACAAGTTGAATGCCTGTGGCCGACATGATAAGACTGATGAGGATGGTAGGTGTGGGACAGCCGATTACCCTCAAAGGCCTTGGATTTCGTATGGATGTCGAACAAGTTCATCATAAAGCTCTGCTGGTAAATCTCGTACAAGCGTGACCGCTATCCCAATAACTGGAACAGCTTCGAGTGGGGGAAATGTTCGCAAGAGACGCATAGGACTGAAAGTGAAATGAACATAGTGTCATGCGCAATACAGGGTTCAAACCTTGGAGAACTCATAACTTCATCTCGGATGAGCAGCAACTGTGCGATAACACAGAGTACGTTCAGGTGTACACCAAAAGCGAGAAGAAAGTCCCATAGCATTAGGACTTGGTCCAGAGGAGGTGTGCATGCGCACAAGGTAAGGACAGCTGCCAGAAAATGATTTGTCAACATGACTTCGCAAGCACATAATGAAAATAACAAACATGGGAATGCGTAGATTTCAGCGGAGAGGTTCTTCATTCGAAGATAACCAAAAAGCTCGGGATCCACAATATTCAGACACCGGTCCAGGAGCTGTAGGGTATGGTCATCACCATGTGCCATTGAGATACACTAACGATGAACGGACCTTGAGACCTCTGTGTACCCCCTCGAGTGTTGGTTGCACGTATAGAGGACACGATTCTTCGATAAACTTGGCAAAGCAAAAGAATGCTTCAAGTTCGGAAGGCATTGTATACAGAAATGGGGCAGCGAGTACGTTCATTCCCTGGACATATGTGAACCCGAGTTGCTGTGTCTCCTGGCGGTCTGTGACCCGATAAATGGGCTAAGTTGAGTTCCACGTTTACTTCGTATAAATGGCTGACGTACCATGGTTCCGCCATACAAAGGCATCCAACAGTCGAACAAGCATATCCTCGCGCACTCGCTCCTTGAAACCACGATCTGTCGCTAGAGTCCTTCACAGAGCTGAGTTGGATATCATTACGGTGAACTTGAGACTCTACCTAAAGGTGTCATTCCTGATTTTCTCCCGAACTTCACATGGACCACGAGAAACATATTGTAGGAATGTCTCTGCTGAAACATCATCGACCCGTAGTAGAATTTTCCATATTCGAGGACGAAGAGTGGCATCCTACGAAATAAGAGATCAATAAACGATTGGCTTGTTATGTCGCACTGCTACCGACAATTTTGGACGGAATGCCTTCTACAAGAATCATGCGTCTGAGCTTCTTAAGTCCTTCGTCCATGTCTCCAGACCGCCTTGATTTTGATGATTTGTGTTGATTAAGAATCTTGTTGAATGAATGGGCTGCAGCTGCCGCTGCTTGGTCTGGTGAGGAGGACATGATGGTGGTGGTGGCAATAATGTTAGAAATGTTTGACAATCACCCTCACTTATCCCTCAAACGCCGGTCCAGAATCATCGCTCCTACGTTATGACTGGTTGGTCTATCGTGGCATAAAAAAACGACCGCCCTGCTTTTTTAAAAGTCGACCCGCAGAGAGCAGTCGCAGTACGCGACCAGAGGTACGCTATTTCAGCAAGTCTTTGAATCAGTTCAATCACTTCCCTGGTACTGCGCTGGCCATAATACGCAGGTTTTCCATGAACGTTCCATTCATTTCTTCTGGCGCGATGAGTCGCGCACACTACGCTCTTGTGCGTAGGGTAGAAGATGCAACTTCCCCTCAAGCTGCCGATCAGATTCTCCTGAACGAGCTCGACATTGTACGCCGCAACCTCCAGCAACCACATCTGTCGATCGTGCGTAGAGCCTCCCAAATATATTCCAACTGTTCTTCGAGCCAAACCTTCGCAGAGGGAGTGCAGAGAATGTTTGATCTTAATCCTGCATTGCACCATGTCCTTGTCCACTGCTGGTCCTGGCGACTTGGAATTCGCATTCCCGCATGCTTTAAATCTCGCAGAGTTTGGTCAATCTTTAATGGACAAGAAAATTGGTATGCATTAACGTCCACCCCCAGTTGCTTGGATAAACCAGGAATCCAGGCTATATCTTCTGCGTGGAACTAATGCCTCCAACTCACGAACTTCAACTCATGTTGGTTAATACGTTGCGCAAGGTAAGCGTCATTATTGTCAAAGTAGCCCATGGCTGGCCTCTGATGGCTCCATAGGACCTGGAAAGCACTTCTATACCTCGAATATGTCTCGGACTCAATGTGCTCACACAAGTTCCCAATGAGGATGTTATTCCTGCCGTTGATGTCCGTCTGGAAACTCTCCTCCAACATCAGTCGTAAGCACTATAGTTAGTCTTATCTTAATTGGTGGGTTTCAAATACCTGGTTTTAGCGTAGCTGTGTGGCGACGTGCCCTCGTGGCGTATCATGCCCTTTTCCGGCAAGATACCGAGCCTCTGGCACGTTTAGAAAACGTGATACAGCGCCGGCTACGAGTCGAGTCTTCTGAGATTGCGTCAATCTCCACAATTGCAGGGAAAGTACGTCGATTGTATATTTTTCTTTCCCGCCCTAATCACATTTCAAGCTCAAACACTCAGATTCTCTTGAGAGGCTTCTCAACTACCAATTACAACGTCGATATCGTGAGTCTGGAGCACCTAGTTCTGTATTTGGCATCCTGCGGGCACTTCGCAGGGGTGAGATGAAGTTAGTTCCGCAGACTGCCTTACCTCATAACTTGGTTCTAACATACTATTAGATTAGAACTGGGAAATGTTTCGATTGTCTTAGATATCATCAAGCGTATGTCGAAAGTCCCAGTGCGAGGTAGGGGCATATACGTCGTAGCTACATCGACTGAGCACCGTGCAGCTATCCTCCGTGAGGCCTTCATGCTTTTGTCGACCGTTGATCCAGAAGAACTCCGACAATCTCAGCTATCCTCCACTGCTGTCACCGACATCCGTCATTTTCTCACTTCCAGGGACCCCAATGACTTGTATTTATTCGTGTCTTGCTTGAGTTGTCTAGACCCCAGCATCTGGGCCGGGACACATCCTAACACCGCAGGCATTTTGGACGAATGGGAGGTTCAGGGGGTTATGAGGCTACTCGACTCGTCAGACGGGTTAATCAGAAAGACGGTGGTTCACCCTTGAATTGTATCAGTACGTGTGCTGACAGTCTGTGTCGTTAGACACTCAAGATTCTTTATTCCGTCGATCCGATCATGATCGAGACATATTATTCGCAGGCTCTGCATAACTTGTCACCTTCACTTTCTCTGTCCGACAGAAATGAATATGTTTCACGTCTGCTTGAAATCATCGACATACAAGATGCGAATGACGCAGACCAGTATGCAAAGCATCTGAAGGACCTCTTTTCAGTAGCTGAAGGGAAAGATCATGATCTTCCAGTCCTCGACCTCAGCGTCCAGCAGATACTGAATGGAATCCGGGAAAGTGCGCACCGCTTATCATGCAGCATAGATTTGCCTGACGTCTCTTAGGAGAAACTTCCTCTAGAGTATCGTGCGTTGCTGCGCTGGCTGTATCTCTAATAGAACCCGAAATGTGTGTGGGACCAACCCTCATGGTCGTGATATCTGCCCTCGTAAGCGAGTACTGTGGTAAGGTCTCAGTATCTCCGACGGAGATGCTTCGTGGTATAGCGGCGAGACTGGGTTCTTATACTCGTGAGTCGATCCACTTCCGTAGAGGCTAGATTGACGACATTTTCCAAGCATCTGTTCAAGAAGCATGCTTACTCACGATGCTGAGATTATCTCTGGAGTGTGATGAAGTTCCTGAAGAAGTTGCTGTTGCTGTCCGCCAACTGTTGCAACACACTAGCACCTATCTCCGTAGAGTGAGTCTGTACGCAGCAGAGCCGCATACATTAACATATAATGCCAGAGATGCGAACAATTCTTGACACTGTCTACCCAACGACGTGCTTTGTCCGAGATTGTTTCCAGGGCTCTATCGTCTTCTGTGAGTTGACATTTCATTATTAATCGCGAAAAACGGTTCATTCTGGGCAAGTTGCCGGACTTCCTCTTCGCGTTGACGAATTATCAATCAACTCCAAGTACTACCTCCCCATTGTCCTGCCAAAGTACACCCTTGAGGCAGCAGAACCCGTTGGATCACTCGTCTCGAGGAGCGTCATCTGGACGAAAGCTACGATATGAAGCTTATGCCGCACCACAACCTGTACCTAACCTTAGGCACCTCTCCAGCCCTCGACGGTCAAAAGGTTCTATTTCAAGTCCCGAGAGTGAAACGAGGAGCTTATCTCGTGCAAGCGACGTGTCGAACTCGTTGAATGAACTTTCCAAGACAATCACTCCCGGGGAGCTGACATTGGCGGCGGCGCAGAGCCCTTTCTATGCACTTGAGGCACGAATTATCTCGGTTGACCTTTATCTGGTGGCTCATAGAGATATAGACGGGTAGAACACATGAACCTGTGGCGCCGCCGCCGCAAAACGACCTGGTTTGTCACGTTACTTTGAGTGTGTGTGTTTTGTCTAATTCAGCACGACAGGCGTCCAGGGTTGATCTTATCGCGCTCGATTCCCCATTCATCGCGGAGCCTGCAAAAGAAGTGTCAGCAGACACTGATTTTAGGGCTGCATGGGATTCTATGGAGAATGCAGACATCCGAGGTTGGTGCGAAGCCTCGTTGCACGGGATTGTACGCCTGTTGCAATCGTTGCAGCACCGGATGAGGGTGATTGCTACCGACCAAGCTCCGTTTGAAGGCAGGTGCAGAGTCTGCGAGGAAAGGCCGTTCCGACTCACTTCCGTTGTTCCTACAGGCGAGCTCAAGGTCCTTGTGGAGGGGCCAAATCCCCAGCAGCACGCAACACTACGACTGCGGGAGGTGGAGGACGGGAGTTGTCTGTGGCGGCTGCGTTGTGACGACTGGGAGCTGCGTGGCTCTATCAAGGGGCTAATGGAAGACATGTAGTAGTAGTTGTTCTCGGCACGTGATACCTATCAGCCAAGCTACTTATAACCCGACCGAGCTGAAATTTTTCGCAAGGACCTATTTGGATCTCTTCTCCTCCTCCTCTGAGAAACAACCCAGCAAGTTTCCTTCGTCTTTCCAGAGACTTATGGTCCTATCCTTGCAGCATATCAGGTTCGTGTCCTTATTCTTGGCAGAGACACTCACCATGTGAACCAGCCCGTCGACAGAATTCGACGTCTGATCCTTCACGTCCTTCCTCTCGCACCACTTGCCGTGTCTCTTGGTGTTCCGGACCGTCCTCCCTGAGTTTTGTCCCCCTCACACTCGTACTGATCACATTCCGGCTCATGGGATAATCCTTGCTTTTTGGTTCCGCTCACACGACCACAGTCCACCTATCGTTGACATGATCTACACATTCAAGAATCAGTCCATCTTTCGTCCAACTAGCCGTTCTCCTTCCCCTTCTACTCCCCCTAGCTCGCCACCCGTGGTCACAGAGAGAGCTCGATCTTTCGCCAGGGTCCCTTTCAATATTAGACGCTCCACCCAGACACCAGCGGCTTCTCCCAGCCGGGTTCCTCTCATTCAAGATGGATCATATCTAGAAGCACTCGATCTACGAATGAACGAGGCTGTATCTAAAGCACTCGCCCCTCCATCCGGCCCTTCCCTACCAGGCGAACTGGTGGGTGGTAGGCGTCCAATTCCTACTGGCCGTGGCCGTACTTTGGGTATATTGATAGCCTCGTACGCTGCAATCTCACTTGTTCGTCCTCAGTCTGTTCAAATGCATTTTCCAGCGAATTACAAGCAGCATGTGATAATAGGCATTTGTATAGGGCTGTCTTGCGTGTCCTCCGCAAATGTCTATCCGTTCTCCTGGGTAATTTATCCAATCTTCTTCTACCCCTACTATCCTCCCCTACGTTCCTTCAGCCATCAGCACCCACTCTTCAAGTGCCGACCCCAAATGCAACTCAACTCCATGCACTGGCTATCGCAGATTTTGCTGGAGAGCTACTTTCGACCTTTGACGAGATAGCTTTAGGCACCGACACGGACGGTCGTGGCGATGGACTGAGTCCCATACGTGCAGGGCTCGTTTCCCTCGTTAGTCGCGTCATCACTCCGTTGATCACTGGAATCAAGGAGGAACTAGTCCCCCTTATTGATGCATTAGAGATCCCTGTCGAAACTGCCCCACACAACGCAAAGGGATCTATTCACCCTTCCATCACTGCACTTCGATCTTTTGTCCCTGTCTATGGCCGAGCGCTTGCACGTTATGCGAGCACCCTCCCCGCTCACCCATTACTTGCCTCATTCTTGATTTCCATCGTTTGGCGAGCGCTTGTTGCGTTATCCCATCGTCCCGTGATGTCTCAAAGTACACAGGCTATACCCATCGAGAAGGGCGATTGTACATCCCCCTCAAGGGTTTTGCCTGTCTCTTCCCCCACCGGATTTTTCAAACTCGGGTGTTGTGCTTCGCCACCAAAGTTGCCGGTCGTTACATCCACAACTGCAGGTGACACGAAGGCGTTGTCCGAGATTTTCTCACGCCTTCCTCGTCCAGTCCATACTCAAGTCGCTCGCGAGGCGGTGGATGAAGCTTTTGACCAACTAGAAGCACTGGTGTCGTTGTTCGAGGTTGCTAATCATCCGTTCTTCGTGGTTAATAAGACAACGGAGGAGATTGCAGATGAAATCTACGCTCTCACAGATAAGCTTCCGACCCTGATTGCCCTTCCGGTGCTGTTGCGCATGCAATATTTCGGGAGTATCCTCGGCCCTCAAGTCAGCACTGTGGCCATGCTTTTGAACGTCTCGGAAGATGCCTATCGCAGAGACTGCCTGGCAGGCTTTGGGCGAGCGGAGCAGTGCGGCCCTGTCGTCGTGCAACAGATTTTGGATGGGATATATGCCCAACCTATCGAGGGTCCTTCGGAGTGTTTTGTGAACTGGTTGGAGGCTCGCCTTGGCCAGAGCGATCACTGACTATATAGACTGGTACGAGTGCACTATGTCATGTCTGGCCATAATGACTTCGGCTCACTGCATGATATTTATGGTTTTGTATCGCATCTTAGACTTAAGTACTTCCTTGCGTATCTAGACATCTCGAGTGTCATTCAATCCTTGTCCTTTGCATTTATTCACGGGTTCTGGGGCTATCAAATACGTATTTCAGGGGGTTACACTTTCAACGTACTCTTATCCTTGTACTTCTGTAGACGCTCGAACAGGGTGGTCTCGACGTATAAAACGTGCTATAATACATTGTAAATGTGAACAATCATACTAGTGGCTTATGAGTCATTTACCCTTGGCCAGGGCTGCATTGTCAGCTAGAATCTTGTTCAATCCATCCCGATGCATGCAATTCTCAAATTTGAAGCTCTTCGCTATCTCGTCCAATTCAGCCTCGCTCTTCCCACGGAAATGTTCTGCCCATTCCTTCACAAGAAATTCGGCGACAAGAATGCTGCGAGACAGTCGACCGACACGATCTGACAGTTTCCAAACGGGCGCGGGATAGAGGGCTTGGTTTTCCGGAGGGATTTCCCTTGTGATGTGATCGATCAAGGGCTGGTAGATGTGTTGGACCCACGTAGTATCCGCACCCCATGCATCAACTGCAAGACGATGCTTCCTGGCAAGGAAATCTTTGAGGAGCGTGATGTACTTGGTTCCTTGCGAGACATAGACCATGCCCTGGAAACCAATGTCCTTGTATAGCCAGATCGACCAACTCAAGTGATCCTGCGTACATGATATCAGAACCAGGTGTATAACTGGCAGATAACTAGGCGAGTACGGAGAGACTGACCTCGTTGTAGATGGTAAGCTGGTCTTTAAGGACTTGGTAGCGCTGTTTGTTGATGGCCTCAGTAGCTTGGCCGTCGTATTGCACGCGAGCATAGACCGGGCCCCATTCACCATTCCAGACGCAAAGACCGCGCTGGTCCATCCATTCTCGCTTCTTTTCATAACTCTTCTTCATTCTTTTGCGCTGTTCGTCGCTGCTGACATACTTTTCTGGAGAGGCAGGGAAACCAAAGACGGAGTAATCTACCGAGAGGGAACAATGCAACGAGATGTTCTATTGTTGTCGAGCTCAGATCAGTAGGATGTGCTTACCATGAATCGAATATGCTGTGTTTGCCCATTTCTTGTGGACGTCACCAAAGTGGGAAAAGTCGGAAGCGAACGTGTTGCCATCAAAGTAAATGATGTGCTCGGTGTCGACCGTGCGAATAGCATCGTACACCCGTTCGTAAAACCTGACGACCGTGGTGTGTGTTGGGTCTGTGGGCTCGTTCAGGGGGTTGTACCCTGCGATCCACTTGTTCTCGACGTAGTGCTTCGCGAGTTCTGTCCACAGCCAGATCGTCCGATCCTGGAAGTCCTTGTGGATCCAAAAGTTGGCGATGTGGGTACCAGCGTCGGAGTGCCAGTCTGTGTTCTGTCCTCCGGGCGCGGTGTGCATGTCGAGGATGGTGTAGATGCCCTGTTGGGCACAGAGGTCGATAACGCGGTCGAGGTGCTTGAAGCCCTCCATTTTGAGCACACGAGGGTTCGCGTCATCTAGGGGACAGATGACGAACGATGAGAGATCCCGAGTCAACGTTCATCAAGAGATCATCGATCGATCACCTTCGAAATGCTTGTAGTTGAATGGCAAGCGAATACAATTCAACCCGAGGCTTTTGAAGAACTTGGCGTCCTCCTCCTGGAAAAAATACTCCAGAAACTAGGGAGACGAGCCGTCAGTGAGGAGAAGGGGCAGCGACCCCGCCCATGCTCTTGGGGACGACTCAAACAATCACACACCTTGTCGAAGAAGAATGTGGACTTTTCGAAACCGACAACGTCCGCAAGGGCAGCGCGAATCTGGAACTCGCAACCAGGGTAACCGGATATGAAGTTCTCCATGCTATGGGAGGTGGCC
The DNA here is from genome assembly GCA_038089075.1 of Singerocomus inundabilis. Lineage (NCBI taxonomy): Eukaryota > Fungi > Basidiomycota > Agaricomycetes > Boletales > Boletaceae > Singerocomus > Singerocomus inundabilis. The sequence goes on from JBBPKD010000780.1 coordinate 11,397, forward strand.
ATAAGCTCTCCAACTGCCTGCTCGATACGAGGGTGGGACGTACTTCATCCAGCCGCCGAGACCAGCTCCGCGGAGGACGACTTCATTGCCATCTCCGTCGACGATCTTGGTCCCCAAAACCTTCAGGTAGGATGCCATGGCTCGAGCTACGACTACGAGTGGAACCTGTTCAGGGCTTCCTATAAGTACTAAAGTCTCGGACGAGAGGGATGAATATAGCACCGTCGAGCGATATTTCTCCGTTCTTCTTACCGGGCAAGGTTAAGAGTGCTGATAATAGCAGTACCGAGCAACGAGGAGTCACAGGGTTGCTCACGAGGAGCAAACGGCACATTAATCATCACGGTGGAACCCTTGGCATTTGCCCAATGCATAGCATAGATCTACAAATCAACTTTGCTATGAGAGAGAGAGAGAAAGAAGACGTCTAAATAGCGTGTCAGGACAGAATGAGCCGGCAAAGTGTATAACAAGTCCACGTTTGACAACTATGGGAACAAGATGAGGGTATCGTGGTATTCAATGAGTGTTGCAAAATGCACAGTTAGGATTGGGAAATTTGGTTGAGATAGATAAAAGCCGTGCCTCGTCAAAAAAAATCATAGTGTGCAGTCGGCTGCGTCGAGTGTCGTGAATATATCATGCAAGATGCTTCTTTAAGACATCCCCGTCGCTTACTGTGAAAAGGGGAGTCCGTGCCGTGAATCCGCGTGTTCTCACCGTTCGAGGAGCTTGGGCGTGTCTCCCCGGTTCGGTATCCTAGCTCGCGAGTCTTCTACAACTCCAGGAATTTCGCCATGCTTTGTAAGATGATGCCAGTAGAGTACGTCCCCTGCCTTGAGCTTTCGAGGGCAAGGCTCAGGGGTTGTCCCTCTTGTTTCCGATGGCGTCTGAAGGGCGGGGCTATGTGAAAACAGGGTCTGGAGAGTGGGCCGAGGAGATTGGCGAGGTAGAACCGGAGGAACAGAAGCGAGCAGATCCGGAGAAGAACGAGCAGAAGATGGGATCAAGCCTGGCGATTCCATCTGCGGAGAAGAGAAGAGATCAGAACCCGGCGACGGGGATGACGCTTGAAGCGGCTGAAACGACTGTGATGACACGGAACTACCGGGTCTCCGATGTCGTGCTGCGTCGGCGGAGTGAAAAATGGCAAGATATGCAGGTTCAAGCGGGGGAGGGGATGAAGGTGGAGGGGGTGGTGGTGGATACTCGATGGGCAAGACGCCAGGCTCATCGGGAATATGATGTCGTTCCGAGGCGATGATTTCGTTCGAATGGAAAACAAACCGGTGGCCGTTAGTTGCGCGGTTTGTTGCGGAAATTGAAGACGTACACCTGGAACACTAATTGGATCGAGGTCAGAGCGTATCCGTCGAGTTGAAGTCGTCTGAAGGATCAAATCTCACAGGAATGACGATCATGTAGCCGACAGCGGTACCACAAGTGTGACAGCAGAGTGTCTGGGTGAGGCATTCGCAGGTACGTGGGACAGATGAAGCGGTGGAAGGACGGCAAGGGGGTGGACGGAGCGCATCTGGATTTGTAGAGTATGCAGAACAGTTTACGGGGAGTGCGTCTGTCGAGAAAAGGGAGACGTTGGGTCTAAGTAACAGTACAGCCTGTAATATCAGGTCAGATCTCGAACAGAGAGAACATCTTGCACGAGAAGGGGAGAAGACTTGCTTTCATGCCACGATTCGTTAGAAATGTGCTACAGGATCTACAGTCGAGGATCCAAACTTTGTGCACAAGCTGGGGGGGTTGCGGAGGAGAGTAGGGATTGTGGTGGAGAAGTGAGATGTGGGGCTGCCAATTCGTAGGGGCCTGAGGGAGCGCGAAATGGCTCAACATGGTTGATGGAGGGGGAAGAGACGTCAAGTGAGGGGGTAAGGAGGGGGAGTAGCGCCTGTCATAGTAAGGGGATCCACTGCTGCCATCGAAATGAGCGTGGGTGTAGACAGCGTCTGGATGTCTGTAAGAGCGGGGGGACGAGGGGCGTGGATATGGATTGGAAGGGGTGGATGGGTGGTCAAGGTCGGGAGATTGAGGGAGGTCGGGGATTGTGAGGGCGGGCATCGCTGGTACGGGGAGGACGTGGTGAGCGATGAGGAGAAGGGGAAAGAGAGGAGTGGAACATGTCTCGCCTGAGAGCGAGTCTTTTAACGAATCCGACTTGGAAGACATTCCCAAGTAGTCGATCCTTTCAATTACGTAATAATCGGATAACACCGACCCGTCCGGCTATTCTGACAAGGGTGACAGCATCGAGCCAAACTGACCCGACCATGGCCGACAACATCACCGTTCTCACCCAGTCTCACTCTGCCATTGCCGCCAAAAGACGGACAAGACATACGCAGATAAACGAGGTTGTGTTCGACGAGCAAGCGAGGCGGTAGGTTCTTCCGTTCATCGTTGCACACGACCAACACCCAGCAGAGTCTTCTTGACGGGCTTCCACAAACGCAAGGTCGCACGACGGGAGAAGGCAAAACAAAAGGCGCAGCTCAGAGAGAAACAGGAAAGACTCGAGACGCGGCGAGAGGTGCGATCCCTTGCTCCGTCCGTTCATGCTTCTCATTGCGCCGCAGCGTCGTCGTGCTCTCGCGGAACGGGCCGCACGGAATGCCGCCGAAGTCGAGAGGGCGTACGGGGCTCTTGCAGGTACGGAAGCACAATGTTACATGTGCTATCCTGACTGCATGTAAGCAGGCGACGACGGGGACGAGTGGGGTGGAGTGGCCAGCGAACGCGAGGTGGAGGAAGAAGAGTATGAAGGAGCGGAGCAAGTGGCGACAGTGACGGTGGAGGAAGACGTTGATCTGTCTGTGTGGCCAGTTGTGTCTAAACCAACAAAAGACAGGGCGGGGCGAGAACAAGGACGAGTGCAGAGTGCGGGGGGAGACAAGGTCAAGTATGAAAGCAGGGCCGCCGAGCAACGGAAGCAGCGGGCGCGACGGGCGGAGAAGGCGGGACGGGCGGGGCGGCGACGGAGGTAGGCAGGGTTAGCACGCGTCTGTACTCGGCGTTTCCCGGACACCCGGCCGGCCTAGACGGCCGGTGCCACCTTGACTTGCACGACGATGAATTCGCTCTACACGCTCGGGACGAGACAGACAAACTCGCTCACCGCCGACCTTGAACGTCTCAGAAATGGTGACACCTCCGCCTCTCTCCTAGGTCTGTTTCTCGCGCTCTCTCTCCGTCCGTCCGTCCGACCAACCTCTTGCTAGGACAGATATCCG
>JBBPKD010000782.1:0-14624 GCA_038089075.1 Singerocomus inundabilis
CCAGAGATCATCATCGCATTGTTGAGAAAGGACTGCACCTGTTGCGAGATCTGAAGCATCGGCTTCGATTCGCATAGGTTTGGTGGTGTCGGGGAATACAAGGAGAGGTGCAGAGGTAAATGTGTTCTTAAGTGTATCAAACGCTTGTTGCTGGGGAGAGTTCCATTCGAAAGGAGTGTCTTTGCAGGTGAGCATGGTGAGCGGTTTTGAGATTTCCGCAAAATCTTTGATGAATTGACGATAGTAGTTGCAAAAACTGAGGAAAGATTGGACATCTTTGATCTTCTTTGGCACTGGCCAATCTAATATGGCATCAACCTTGCCTTTCTGCATCTCTACTCCATCCTTGGAAATAACCATTTCTAGGAAGTTGACCTTATCCTGCGAGAAGTGACACTTGGATGGCTTGGCAAACAAGTCGTTGTCACGAAGTCGTTGGAGGACTTCCCAAACTATTTTTTCATGTTCTTCATGGGTCTTGCCCTTTGTGAAGACTGAGATATCATCTAAATAAATAAGAACACAAACCCACATATCCCCGTAGATGTTGTTCATCATCTGCTGGAATGTCACTGGTGAATTAGTCATGCTGAAATACATGACCAACGATTCGTAAGCGCCTTCAGGGGTAACGAAAGTGCCTTTCCATTTGTCACCTTCTTTGATGCGAACATTATTGTAACCCCAGTGGAGATCCAGAGTGGTGAACATATCGGCGCCTTTAAGCTGATTGATAAGAGTTGAGATAAGGGGTAAGGGATAGGCATTCTTGACAGTGCCTTCATTTAAATAGCGGTAGTCCATAACCATCCTCTTCTTCCCATCTTTCTTGGGAATAAAGAAAACTGGAGTGGTTTGTGGAGACTTGAATGGTCTGATGTAACCTTTCTTCAGTTCCTTGGAGAGGAATATACGGACTTCTTCTTGCTCTGTGTCAGAGAGCGGAATGACACGTCCTTTCTTCGGCACGAAACCTTCCTTAAGTTCGATAGCGTGATCCCATGGTTTCCTCTCGGAAAGACGATTTGATTCTTCTTCCGAAAAAACGTTTAGAAAGTCGTGGTAAACCTTGGGTACAGCCTTCTCAAGTTCAGCTCGTTCTTCGGTAGAGATTGCGCGAAGATTGGTGGTAAGCTTCTGATGAGCTTTGCAAGAAGGGGTACACTGAGGGAATGAAATGGTTTTTTCAACCCAATTGACAACAGGGTTGTGGCGAGCCAGCCAGTCGTAACCAATAATTATTTGATGAGTGTCTAGCATTGAGATCAGAACGTCTAGGGCTTTGGAGTGTCCTGCAAGTGTGATAAACAGGGACACGTAATAAGTGATAGTTCCTTGGGCATTTATTGACCCATCAGCGTTAACCGCTTCGAGGGAACGATGGAGAGGTTTCTTCTTGAGACCGTACTTCTCAACGACATGGGTGTCGATGAAAGTAGAACAGGTCCCAGAGTCCAAAAGAGCTTTGAGGGTAACCTTGTGTGCCTGACCCTCATAGGGCACTTCGATGGTACATGGGATGTTATACTCTTCGTGATGAGCATTGGTTTTCTGTAAGGTAGAGGTTTTAATAGATAGAGAAAAAGGAATCTTGTTTTCCGTAATCAGGGAATTAAGCATGCTATATTTGAGATCCAGTGCCGCACTCTCTCAAGACACCCTGACGGATCGACCAAACACTAAATTAATACAGTCATCTAGGCCACTAGGGTCGAAAGTGTCAGTAGCATTAAATATATCTGAAGAAGGAGAAAGCATAGCAGGAGAAATCTTTTTGTCTTTTTGTATCTTCTTGATTTTTTCTGGAGTTATTGTGATTTCTGGGATTCGAGGGAGATGAGAATTAAAAAATGTTCTTCGACCTTGATTACCTCTAACAATCTTGGTCGGTTCTAGTTTAAATGAACTTGGCCACATTGCTTGGCCTTCAGTTCAGATTCAAATTTGTCTCGGTAAAAAGCTTCAGCTTCCTCCAAAACAAAGCTGGGAGAAATGGAGGAGACTTCGCAAATCTGTGTCATCTCGGGAGTGGGAATCGGTGTGAGATATTCATACTGTGGGGGGCACCACTGTCCCCACTGGTCATAGCCGCCTTGGAAGCAGACTTGTCTTCTTTTGGGCTCCTGACAGTTGGGAGCGATGTAACCTTTTCTGTTGCAATTGTAGCAAGTTCGTGTCTCAGGTCGTGGCACGAACTTCGAAGATGTTGCTGGGCGTTGAGTCTGTTGCCCAATCTCCATAGGGGCTCCACGGCCAGGTTGAGTGCCCGTAGCCATGAATTGAGGTACTTGAGGCGAGTTTCTGCCAGATCGCCACTGGCCTTGTTGTTGTCCATAGCCATGAAAAAAGGGTTTTACCATGGCATCACGTTCTTCTTTTTCTTTCTCGAATGCGTGGCCCATGTTCTGAGCGAGTTCTAAAAATTTGCTGTAGGAAGCCCTACAGTCTTGCAAGTTTACTTGATGATAGATCAGGCGATCTACCATTCACTTCAGAATAGACAATGCGTGGTCTTCTGAAATTTCTGCTTCCTTGACTAGCAGTTGAAACTTGCTAGTCCACTCGAAAGTGTTCTTCCCGTTTTGATACATTTTTTCTAATTTTGATAAGGCCTCATGGGCCAATGAGTCAATACGGAAATGTTTGATGAAATGATGCTTAAGGCCCATCATATCAGGCCATGCTCTATCCCCGAGCTGGGTCCCAGGGATGGGGTCCTTGTCTGAATCAAGTCGAGGCTCTAGCTCAGCCTCTGAGAATTCTTCTAGTTTGAGATGTGCAAATGTCTCTGCATCCTTTTCTAATCTGGAAAGGATGGCCACGATGTGAAGCTTATCGCTACCCCATTGTTGCATTCCTTCCCATAACTCGATCTTTTTCATCCAAAGACGAAAAGATTCCTTTTTGCCGTCCCAGTTACCTGGGTCAGTGATCTTCTTGGTGACATCCTTCTAAGTGGCATTTGAATTGATGGATGCTGTTATGCATGTGAGTTGTTCGAGTATATCCAGCATCTGCTGGTTAGGAGAGTGAGAACCGGAGGGATCGAAAGACATGGCAGGGGAAATGTCAGGAGCAAAGGGCTCAACCGGTGGAGAAGGAAAATTATCAAAGAGAGAGGCTTTTAGATCTCCTTGAGAGCTTGATGAATCTGATTGATATGGATTGAAAGATTCGACCCGATCTCTGTAAGACGTGATGAAATACTATGACTCTTGAGCCAGAGTCAATCGATGTCTTCAATGAATTTCTTTGGCCCTAAGCCAAGACAAGATACAGCATCAGAGCTGCAGAAATTGTAATGGAGAATGCAGCGAGGACACTAAGTCCGATGGCGTATAAAGCCGTTCTTGCTAAACCCTACCCTCAGGGTTATTGAGTAAACCTGTGAAGCAAAACTCTAGGCTACCGTATAGGTATTGAGCCTAATCAAAGTGTTGCGAAACTAGAAGAGTGAGCAGACATGATGACACTAAGTCAATCATACACCCTATAGAGTAGCCTTCTTGAGTACGCAAATATCTGGAGCGTCTCTTGTATCCTTTATCTGGCTGGAAGAGAGAAGAGGGGATGTTGCTTCACCAATGTCAACTCACTCCTTAAAGCACAGGGGCTTAAGGCAACTTTGACAAGTTGATTAGGCTGAGGGGATTCAGCCAAAGTACACCCGTATTTATACTACAAGTTATCTAGCATGGACCAAGCTATGCTAGGGCGAAGGGGAAATGGAAATGAAAGAAATGCACATCGAGTGCATTCAGGGCTAAGCTTCCATCAAATGGAATAGAAGAGAAGCCAGCGAAAATGAAGAGAAGCACAACATGCACTTAAGGCATGGTGTGGCAGAATGGAAGCATGACTCTGTGAAGAGTGCACATGTGAAGAGTTAAAAGGGTGACACATGACAGTGTGAAGGTGTGAAATGTGAAGAAGTCACATGACCTGAAGATAAGATAAGATAAGTGAAAAAAGTGAAAAATAATACTGTTCCATAATAGTACCTTGGTGGGTGTCCTGTTCTTCAGCCATATAACATGCTATGCAGCTTCACCCCACAAGAATTTGGGCAGTCCGCTTGTGTGCAGTAGTGCTCGAACATGCTCGAGTATTGTCTAATTAAGGCGTTCAGCAACACCATTGTGTTGGGGGGTGTCATGTGCAGTAAGACGTTGTGCCATGCCTTGGCACTTCAGGTATGTGACAAATTCCTTCCCTTAATACTCTCCCCCACGATCCAAATGTAACATCCTGATTTGTGCTGCAAGCTGACGATCAAGCCAAGTCTCAAAGAGCTTGTATGATTCAAAGGTCTTGCTCTTTTGGCGCAGGGAATAGAGGTAAGTTAGTTGCGAATGATCATTGGTAAATGTCACATAATACCACTTCCCCTTTAGTGTTGCGATTGGTGCAGGTCCCCAAATGTTGGACCAAATTAGATTGCCAACTCTTTCTGCACGCTCCTCCTCATGAACCTTCACAATAGGCTTTCGCGTAGCCTTTGCATATACACAAGATTTGCAAAAGGTAGAGTTGCCCTTTGATTCATCAACCTTCAATCCAGTGACTAGATCTTTCTCAACTAGGTGACGAGCAACATTTGGAGTGATATGGCCAAATTGTCAGTAAAGCTCCATCATGGTGACAGCTTCAGCAGCAGCATTTGCTGCCTTGTGGTCATGTACAATGCGGTACAATCCTTTGGAGGTATGAGGGATCTTCCCAATCGTTTTGCTGTCTGATGCATGTATGGTGCAAAATCCATTTGCAAATGTTGTCAAGAGCTCCAGCTTGTCAAGGCGATCAATTGATACTAGGGTGTATCCAACCTCAGGCAAAAACAAGACTTTGGTGAGTCTAAGCTTGGACATATTGTGTCTGTTTGGTACCTCAATCACCATGTCGCCAACTCCTGTTGCAACAAACTTCTGCTGATTAGCAGTGGTGAAGGATTTATCTGGGATGTCGGTAAGCGTCTCAAAATGCTTGCAATAGGGAGAGATGTGATGCATGGTGCCTGAATCAAACAACTCCATCTCATGCAGGTGAGTCTTATCATCATTAGCATCCATGGCCAGATCCTCTGGTTCTTCGGCAGGCTCAGCGCAATTGAAGGAAACTTCTTGTTATGGACTCACAAAAACACTTGTATGATTTTCTACTTTTCTCTTATCTTATCTTATCTTTCAGATCATGTGACTATTTCACAACTTCACATTTTCACAAGGTCATGTGATACTTTCACATTTTATACTTTTACATTTCACTATTTCACTTCTTCACATGTCACCTGCATGTTCAGGGACATGATTCTTTTCCATTCTGCCACACCATGTGCTAAGCATGTGTTGTGCTTCTCTCCATGCACATCAGGCATGTCATGCTTCCTTTTCATTTCCGAATGCTTCCTTTCTTCTCTTCCATTTGTTGGAAGCATTTTTTTAATTACCATTCACTTCTATTCACATGCACCGCTTGGTCCATGCACATGTACTAGTAGTATATAAGGGACAGTGTATTGGCTGTCGTCCCTCAGCCTAATCCACTTGGTTATTCACCTGCAAGGGAGTGAGACCACACTAGGAATTACCCTCTATCCACAACTCTACCAGCCAGCCAGTATCAAGAGCCCTGCAGTGGTCAGACAAAGAATTCCCTGCGAAGAACTCCAGTCATCAGTACACTATATCATTCCAGTTTCTAGTTTTTCTAGTGTTGTTCCCTTGCATCCCCAACACTTGGATTAGGCTTGCTTACGCTGCCTGGCTCGTCCAGTGTCTTTTAGCTCTTTATCCAGTTACCAGAGTCTCCTCAAGGAGATTATTCCTTGCTCAGCAGTTGAGTCTTCTGCTCCCATACTCTTCACCAGAGACAGAGCATTTTCTGTTGACCCCAACGACCACCCATCACAAGCCGATTATCTTCCAAACGAGTTCCAGAATATTCTAGAACTCTTTCCGGATCTTGCCGAATATGTTCCTGATACCCCCTTATTTGCATCGCTTGAAGAAGGAGAAGTTGACGAAAGATTACCAAGAACACAAGCACAAGACATCAAGGATCTTTTAGGTCCCTTAGATTCCATATCCAACACTGACTACAGAGACTTACTCCACCATCTCAGAGAAGAACCCTTTCATATCAGAGAGTGGAATAGATGGTGTAGATCCATACGATTCTGCCAAGTGACATACACTTATCTCATTGAAAGAGAAACAACCACAGTCACAGAAATAGCAGTAGATATCGCCTTAGCCCAAGAAAAGGTGAATAGGCTCAAACAGAAGAAGGAAGTACACAGAAGGAAGCTTGAAATTTTAAAAGCTAAAAAGAAATATCCTTCTCACAAACCTATTTCCCTTCGAAACTGCATTGTACCTTGTATCGAGTAAACGTTGAAAGATACATTTAGAAGATATCAATAAACTCTTTTCATCATGTCTTATAACAACTTTCGAGAATCTGGGGAGGGATACAACATTGACCATTTGTTGTGAATCTGTGATCACACTTGTACGATTTTCTTTGAGACATCTTTGGACTGTCCCAACTCATTAATTTGGGACGTAATCTGGGCCATCTGTTGGAGGATATCCACAAGTTGTTGCTGGATTGCAGACATGTTGTTGGTTTTGTATGGTTGATGAGGTAAGGGTTCTACAGGGGGAAGATCGTAAAAAGATTGATCTAGTGGTTGTTCTGTGGAGTCTGAGTTGTTGTCGTTGTACCCTTGGTTGGGCTCTTGGAAGTCACTGTAGTAAGACGTGGTGAAAAGTTTTTATTTCAGAGTCGCCTAATCGTATCTTTCAATGATTACTTGACCTGTGGTACAGTATGATTACGAAGACAGATACTTTTACGAGATGGGAATCTTTTCTTTGCTTTAAGAAGTTCAAGTTGTTTACGATGGACTTCCTTCTTCTCCTTAAGGACTTTGACTTTTTCCTGAGCTTTCTCTAGCTCTAGTGTAACGTCAACGACTCGAGCGTGCTCTCGCTCCGTGAAAAATGTATAGGTATTTTGCTGGAATCTAGTAGCAACGCACCAGCGGTTCCACGCTCCTAATTCTTGGGGTTCTTCAGTGAGACGCTGGTTAATGTCAAGGTACGTGGAGGTGGGGATAGATTCAAGGTGAGTGAGGTAAGTTTCGATGTCGGCGTTAGGGTGTTGGAGATCTTCTTTAATCTCTCCTGACTCAAGTGACGTAGAACGGGGGTGACCTTCAGGGAAGAAACAGTGGAGGAGTTGCTCGACCGTCCAAGGTTGCAAAGCTTGAGCTGGGTGATCATTAGGATCAACCGAAAATGCACAGTCTTGAATGAATAGAGCTGGAGCAAAAGGCTCGACAGCTGGCGGCTGTACAATAATCTCCGAAGGGAGACTAGAGTATGAAGATAGAGTGCTGGGGGGCTGAGACACTAGGTGAAGTCGGGCAGCATAAGTAAGCCTAATCTAAGTGTTGTGACCGCAAGGGAGCAGACACTGAATCCACACTGGAACGATACGCATACTGGTTATGATTGTTTTACTTGGCAGGGGAATAACTTTGATCACCGCTGTGGGACTTCTGGCTAGACTGGGGATGGAAGAAGTAGAGGGTAATCTTGTGTGGACTCACTCCTTTGCAGGCGAATATCCAAGTAGATTAGGCTGAGGGACAACAGCCAAAACACAGTCCCTTATATACTACTGGTACATGCACACAGACCAAGCAGTGCGTGTGAATAGAAGTAAACAGTAATTAAAAGAATGCTTCCATCAAATGGAAAAGAAGAAAGGAAGCAGACGGAAATGAAATAGAAGCATGCCATGCCTGATGTGCATGGTAAGAAGCACAACACATGCTAGACGCATGGTGTGGCAGAATGGAAGAGAAGTATGTCCCTGAACATGCAGGTGACATGTGAAGTAGTGAAATAAGTGAAGAGGTGAAAGTATCACGTGACCTTGTGAATGTGTGAAGGTGTGAAATGATCACGTGATCTGAAAGATAAGATAAGATAAAGAAAAGAAAGAAAATTGTACAAGTGTGATCACAGATTCACAACACCATTCAGACGCTTCAGAACCACAAAATCTTTTCGACTCTGAACATTTTGATCTCCCAAACGCCCCACCTCTAGATATCCCTAACCCAAATCAATCCAGCAATATGTCAGAAGGACAACAACTTATTAAAATTCTCTCCCAATTGACCCAAATCACAGCATCAATGAATGCATCTAAAGAATAGAAAGATGTAGTCAAAAAAATCGCTGACCCGGGAAAATAGGATGGACAACATAACACTTTTAAACTATGGATGACCCACATAGAGCTATGGGAAGACATGCAACAATGGGGTTCAAATAAACTCCACACCATCGCCATACTCTCTCATCTCGAAGGAAGCGCAGCAACTTTTGCTCACTTGAAACTAGAAGAATTCAAAGACCAGGAGTCAGAACTGTGCACCAATGACCAAGGGGAAGAAATCATGGGAACTCATAAAGGAGATAGAGCTTGGCCTTCAATGAAAGGATTGAAACGTCATTTTGTGAAACATTTCAGAATTGACACTTTAGGACATGAAGTTTTGAACTGATTGCAATGGTATTCCCAAGCAGGCCATAATACTTTTGAATGGATAAGTCGATTCCAGCTTATGGCAAAAGAAGCCGAAATCTCGGATGACTATGCATTATCCATTATCAAAAGGATGGTAGATTGTCCCATCTATCACAAGGCAAATCTGAGAAACTCGCAAGCCTCTTATTTGGAGTTTGTAGACCTAGTGCAAACAATTGGTTTGGCATTTGAAAAAGAATGCGAAGAAAAGGGAGGAACATTTAGATCTCCTCCTGGATTCCAACAATTTGCACCACCCCTAGGATTCCCACTCATCCGCCCTCCACCTCCATGTTTTACACCCACTAGCCTGCAATCAGGGCAAGGAGCCCCTATGCAAATAGATCAGCAGCAGGTACAAAATTGTTTCCCACCCCAAACAAATAATGGTTTCCCACCTCATCAAAATGGCTATGCCAACCCAGTGCAAAGTCACCCTCCTCCAACCTGCTACAATTGTGGAAAAGTAGGGCACATAGCTCGTAACTGTGAAGAACCTCAAAGGCGACAAATACGCCAACAAGGCTACTATGATTATTGGGGTCAATGGATAGACCCTGTTTATGAATTCACAGCTCCTATGCCCAACAGAATGATGGGAACAGAATTCTCTGCTTAACCCAATCCACAAGGTTGGCACTTCGCACAGGTCTATGATATGCGAGATTCTGCATAAGTAGCGGCCCAAGCTACTAATCAGCAAATAGGATATGTAACTGATGAAGCAAAAGCTTATTGAAGAGATCAGATTGAATCTGAAAACAAGGCCAAAGCTTCAGTTTCTTTAAACTAGACAAGACCAAGATCAGTAGGGGTGATCAAGGTCCATGGACTAATTCTCTTTATGTACCTCCTCATAAACGAAAAAATGTTAACACTTCTATTTCTCTACCAGAATCTGTATCTATAAATCGGGTAGCCCCGTCATCATACTTAGATGGACTAGATGATGCAATACAATGTGCATTTGGTGTTTTCATCAGGGTGTCTCATCAAAGTGCGGCACTGGAAGAAAAATATAGTGTGCTTAATTCCCTGCCAAGGTCAGCTCCTATAGCCTCAGTAACTTATAAACTCCCTACAGATATAAAAACATTAACTCATCATGGAGAGTTTAATATTCCATGTAAACTTCAAATACTCCAGAATGGTTTGTACAAAGAAGTTGAACTAAAAGCTCTTTTAGATTCAGGAGCTGTTAACACTTTTGTCAATCATCAACTTACCAATTGGAAAAGAAACCTCTTCCTAAAGCCCTTGAAGCTGTCAATGCAGATGGCTCTCCAAATCTCCAAGGCACTCTCACACATTATGTATCACTCCACATGTCACTTAACAATCACGTCGAAGTCCTAGATGTGTTTGTTTCTACCCTAGGCACTCACAACATTATCATCGGATATGACTGGTTAAAACGACATAATCCAGACATAGATTGAATTGTCAAAACAATTTCTTTTCCCTGATGCTCTCATTTCTGTCACCAAGTTCCCCTTCATCTTATCTCGGCAGAAGAAAGGAAAGAACTGGAATCTGCAGTCCCAAAGGCATATCATGACTTTCTGGATATTTTTTCTGAATATGAATCAGAGAGGATGCCTGAAAGGAAGCCTTGGGACCATGCTATTGAACTAAAACCCAACTTTGTACCAAAGAAGAGCCGCATTATTCCACTTTCTGACAAAGAACAAGAAGAAGTTTGAACCTTTTTACAGAAAGAACTTAAAAAGGGTTACATTAGACCCTCAAAATCCCCTCAAACAGCACCTGTATTCTTCATTCCTAAAAAAGATGGGAAGAAAAGAATGGTAATGGACTACCATTATCTTAATGAAGGCACTGTAAAAAACGCATACCCCCTCCCTCTTATCTCCACTTTAATCGACCGACTCAAAGGTGCTGACATGTTTACCACATTGGATCTCTGATGGGGTTATAACAATGTACACATCAAAGAGGGAGACGAATGGAAAGGCACTTTTGTCACACCAGAAGGAGCTTACTGTTACGTCTTTTTCTTTCCTCCTCGTTTCTAACTCCACAGACTCTACGCACTACTACTCTCGTATACATCACTCGCATAGTAGTGCGCTTTATGCCTTTCTTTATCATCTCGTACGTTGACCCATCATCTCTACCCTTACGCCATCGTCTGTACTTCTCCCTTCTGCTCTTCTCTTCAACGTACAGCTTGGCAGAGCCTTGGTCAACGTCCCTTTCCCTATTGGTTGATATACTTAGCTCTCGTCATGACTCACCCTGACTCGTCATGACTCGGTAACACTGCATGGTCCGTGCACGCTACCCATACGTATATAAACCCATGTACACTACACCCATACCTTAGCTTTCGTCTCCCTTGCTATACGCATTGTACTCATACGTACTTGGCAATACAGTTGCCTCCTCATCCTCTGTCCTTCGTGCCTCAAGCCCTGCGCGTACTCTGCGTATCTTAGGCGACCACTTGGGTTACGCTACATGCCAACCCTACTTCATCATCTTCATAGCTCACTCAGTAGCGTCGTCTAACCTCAAGGGTCTACGCTTGTCCCTCCAGGTTCAAGCGTAACACTTACGAACCACTGGTCATGTATTTTGGCATGACTAATTCCCCAGCTACATTTCAACAGATGATGAATGACATCTACAGGGATATGTGGATTTGTGTGCTTATCTATCTGGATGATGTAAACATTTTTACTAAAGGAAAAACAAAAGAAGAACATGAGCAAATTGTTCGCAAAGTTTTACAATGACTCCATGATAACAATTTCTTTGTCAAACCATCTAAATGTCATTTTTCCAAAGAAAAAATGGACTTTTTAGGCATGGTCATATCCAAGGAAGGAGTTGAGATGCAGAAAGGCAAGGTAGAAGCAATCTTGGAATGGTCAATTCCATGAAAACTCAAGGAAGTACAATCATTCCTGGGCCTTTGCAATTATTACCAATGCTTCATCAAAGACTTTGCAGACATATCTAAACCTCTAACTTCATTAACTAAAAAAGATCAACCATTTGTATGGGAAATGGCTCAACAACAAGCATTTAATATGCTTAAATTACATTTTACCTCAGCACCTTTACTAGTTTTCCCAGATCCATCCAGACCTATGCGCATTGAAGCAGACGCTTCGGATCTTGCAACTGGTGCAGTACTGTCACAACACTGTGAAGATGATCTCTGGAGACCTTGTGCTTTCTACTCTCATTCATTCTCAAAAGAAGAACGAAATTACCCTATTTATGACAAAGAACTATTGGCCATTATTCGTGCTCTCAATGAATGGTGACATTACTTATTAGGTCTACCTTCATTTGAAATCTGGACAGACCACAAGAATTTGGAATTCTGGAAGAAACCACAAGACTTGTCCCAGAGACAAGCAAGATGGCATGCCACTTTACTAGAATTTAACTTCCAAATTCATTATAAACCTGGTGCCCAAAATGGTAGAGCTGACGCTTTATCAAGACACCCAGATTATGAGGATGCAGTGGAAAAAATCAATACAAATATTACAATGCTCCCTTCCTCTTGTTTTGCTCATAATATCCATATCTCTTCACCTTTTTATTCTAAACTCAAAAATGCGACATTATCTATGCATGACAACATCCTGGACCAATTCTCATTCAACAGTGACTCTCAACTCTTCAAGTCATCTGGTTGTATCTATGTTCCATTATCATTATGTTCCGAGTGTTTAGCACTCTGCCATGACTCCCCTCTAGCAGGACACTCTGGAAAAGGGAGAACTCTTCATTTATTATCTAGGTACTTCATCTGGCCAGGTGTCACGAAAGATGTAGAGGCATTCATAAAAGGCTGTCACACTTATGCAAGCACTAAAGGATGACAACACCTTTCAGGAACTGCCCCACTTCCCCTACCCACAGCCACCCACCCGTGGAAAGACATATCTATTGATTTTGTTTCTGGTTTCCCTTCCATTCAGAATCAAGATTCTGTCTGTGTTATTGTAGATCATTTTTCTAAAAAAATAGTATTGGTGCCGTGTGCCAAAACCATTTCGTCCTCTCAACTGGCAATTTTATTTAGGGATCACATCTGGTGCCAACATGGACTACCATCATCAATAGTATCAGATAGGGGTACTCAATTTATTTCAGAATTCACTAGGGAACTTTGCAAGTCCCTCAATATTGAACAAAAAATTTCTACTGCTTATCATCCACAAACAGATGGACAAACAGAATGAATCAATCAGGAGTTGATCAATTATCTTCATCACTTCATTGCTAAAAGACAAAACGATTGGGTTAACTGGATCAAATTGGCTCAATTTCACCATAATAACTCTCTTATCACTGCAACAAATTGTACACCATTCCAAGTCACTAGAAATTATTTCCCTTGATTAGGGTTTGTGGATTCTGAAACTCCCTTTGGTTAAGAATGCAGAAAAGTGCATGAGGACATTCAACATGCTTTGAATCTAACAAGGCAGAAAATGTTGAACAAACCACATGCCCTGATAACGTACACTCTGCAAGAAGGACAGCAGGTCTGGCTTTTGACTGAACATTTACGACTACCTTATCCCTCTCCAAAACTTTCTCAACAATGGTTAGGACCTTTTTCAATTATTTGCACCATGTCAGGAGCAGTGAAACTTCACCTTCTGAAAACTATGAAAATTCACCCAGTTGTGAATATTTCTCATATCAAACCCTTTGTGACAGCAATGGATGGCCAAAATCCTATTCAACCAGACCCAGTAATTGTCACAGAGGAAGGTGATGAAGAATACAAAGTTGATTCAGTGGTAGACTCTAAAATGATTAAAGGGTCACTGCACTATTTGGTACATTGGAAAGGTTGGACTGATTCCGACAGAACATGGGAACCGGCTTCCCATCTCTTCAATGTGCCTGAAGCGGTTGCTAACTACCACAAGAAAAATCCTTTAGCTCTGCATCCTCTTTGAATTTCAGGAATCGAGTTTATATCTTTGTTCCGTCCCTATGAAAACTTCACCTGCTCATCTGAAAGCTGAGCATTGAAAGGGGGGAAGTGTTATGGACTCACAAAGACACTTGTACAATTTTCTACTTTTCTCTTATCTTATCTTATCTTTCAGATCACATGACTATTTCACAACTTCACATTTTCACAAGGTCATGTGATACTTTCACATTTCACACTTTCACATTTCACTATTTCACTTCTTCACATGTCACCTGCATGTTCAGGGACATGATTCTCTTCCATTCTGCCACACCATGTGCTAAGCATGTGTCATGCTTCTCTCCATGCATATCAGGCATGTCATGCTTCCTTTTCATTTCTGAATGCTTCCTTTCTTCCCTTCCATTTGTTGGAAGCATTCTTTTAATTACTGTTTATTTCTATTCACACGCACCACTTGGTCTGTGCACATGTACTAGTAGTATATAAGGGACAGTGTATTGGCTGTTGTCCCTCAGCCTAATCCACTTGGTTATTCACCTGCAAAGGAGTGAGACCACACTAGGGATTACCCTCTATCTACCATCTCTACCAGCCAGCCAGAACCAGAGCCCTGCAGCGGTTGACAAGGAACCCCCTGCAAAGTATTACCAAACATCAGTATGCTTAATCATTCCAGTCCTTTGTTCTCTAGTGTTGCTCCCTTGCATCCCCAACATGTTAAAAACTTTCTGGTGGTTGTTCACACAATGATCATTAGTTCTCATTCAGAACAGAAACGGATTGACATTTGGCACAGTCATTAAACATTATCGTTCCAGAGACGAACAGAAACTCTTTTGATCCTAAACAAGATTTTAAAAGGTTTACTTTTCTTTTCTTTTTTCAGTTTCTTTTAGGAGAAGCCCAAGTCAAGATTAGGTTTGGCACCTTCGAACATTATTCTGATTTTGTGAAGATGGTCCACATAATGACAAGGTGTTCAACTAATCAAAACGTCAAGCCTATTCTCAATTATGTTCCTCATTTTCTTGTCATGTTTGCTCTAGAAAATCCAAGAAACAATATACAAAATAAAGAAAAT
>JBBPKD010000783.1:0-14623 GCA_038089075.1 Singerocomus inundabilis
TGTCCTCAAGTAGTTAGCATTATGAATCGATATTATTACCTTCGGTGGCAAAAGAAGCCGGATGCCGTGGCACAGCTCAATGCAGTACTACATTTGTACAAATCGTTTACTTGCGACGCTGCCACAGACCAGGTCGCTCATTCCTCATTGATCATTGGCGATCCTACGCTAGCACTCAGAACACGGTGCTTATCAAAACAACCACAATATACTTTCTAGACAGCCTACTCGCTCGTCAACATATATCCAATTACAGTTCGTTATCTTGCTTCAGTAAACCTCAA
Source organism: Singerocomus inundabilis (assembly GCA_038089075.1). Classification (NCBI taxonomy): domain Eukaryota; kingdom Fungi; phylum Basidiomycota; class Agaricomycetes; order Boletales; family Boletaceae; genus Singerocomus; species Singerocomus inundabilis. The sequence continues at coordinate 285 of JBBPKD010000783.1, forward strand.
AGTTGAGGAGACTGCCGGCTACCGTTCGGTTACCACCGGTTACACTGGCTGGTTTCATTGAACCGGGTCCGGGAGTTGCGGCAGTGTTAGTGATGAGCATGTGCATTAATAGACAGTGATGACGAGGGCCGCGAGTCCCATCTTCCTACCAATACATGAGAACCCGGAGAGAAATGCACATACACCTACGGCATTCACGAGTGATGTCAACGACAGTGCAAGCAGGGTATTGAAGACAGGGCCACGCACAACAACATAGGAACGTGGTTTGAGTCCGGGAGGCCGCGACGATCCCTCTCCCCGTCTCATAGAGAAATTTCTCAGCATCAAAGTGCATCCGATCGGGGAACGTTCCTGCATACACGTGTTTAATGGCAGTGTGCGGTGCAGTCCATCTTGTATTCACGAGTCGTAAACTCCTGACCAGCGAAGAGGAAGAGCATGGCTCGTACGTCGCAGGCGGTGAAACCCCTCACTGTGCAACGAGACAAGGTCCTACTAGTTGCCTCGTCGAAATGAGGGTGTCTGGCTTAGGGTATGAGTCAGTGCTAAAGACACGAGGAGCGTGCGATAACAGTGGGGAAACGTGCCTAGGGGTAACTTTGCACCACTTGGACCCAGCCTGTCACCCAACACACCTCACACTTTCACACTTTAGAACTGCCGACCTGGACTATTGAGAGAATGTCATTGGCAAATGCTGGTGCGTAGCAGTCCTGAGGAACAGTGGTGTTGAACGCTGATGATTCAGCAAGATCCGACAAAGGTCCTCGACACTGGTCGTGAGGATCCGGTGTGGACAGTGGCGCTCCAGCCCGACGGGACGCACCTTCTGTGGGGGAGCAGCGACGGGATTCAGCGCTGACGACTTGCAGACTGCCAGGAGGTCGGAAAGCAAGCCAGAATAGACTTGAACGCCATCTCGGTATCAAGGGATGACCAGTGGATTGTCTGTGGGACGGAGCGCAAAGGTGGGACGCGGAGCTGCACGAAGCGCTTATTGACCTGGAGGGCCGAAACATGGTGCGAGCGGTCGACATGCCCCCAACCTCGGCCAGGTTCGCCACTGGGACTTGGTCGGGTGAGGTGACCATCTGGAGCACCACAAACGGGTGGAGTCCAGCTCAAGTTCTCGCCTGACAGTGAGCGCATCGCCACCGCCTGCTGGGGTAGCGTGATTCGCGTCTTCGACAGCCACACTGGCGATGAACTTGTCAATATCAAGACTATCACGCCGTTCGCCTGGACCCACGATGGCGAGCACATATTTGTGACATCAAGAGACAGCAAAATCCGGTGCTTTGCTGCATCCACGGGGCAGCAACTTGTTGAACCGCCAACTCTCTGCAACGTCTCGTCCATCGCGCTCGCTGGCAATGGCAAGTTTATTGCCACCTTTGTAGCGTATTCTATCTTGTTCTTGGATGTGGCGACTCTTTCTCCTATTGATACAGTAATCAGGGATGATGGAGGCATAGTCTCGATTGCTGTCTCCCTGGACGGCAACTCTCACGACTGGACGACGTGACGGGAAAATTACCATTCGGAACCTCTCCAGTATTCTCCCGGACAAGTATGGTCCTTTCAGCGTAAGCACGTTTTTGTTCCCGTCATTAATGTGTCAAATAAGCCTGTCGCATTCACACTTTGTTAGGTACCTGTTTGCGAGGAACTACTAGATGAACAGCCTTCAATATTGGATGGTGGGAATAATGAACTATCCGATTCCTCTCAAGTATGTTCTTGTGTCTCCATTCCGAATTGTACTGACTACCCCATGTACTTTTACTAGGAATATGAATTGGGATGCAGTCCACTCGATCCAAAGACTGCTAGCAGTGATAGTGACGACGATCTCCTTGAGGTATCTGTATGTGCTTTTGTCCATTGAAATGAGTTCTTACAATTGCATAGTTCGAGCTACCAAGTGCAGCCACTGCTCAGTTTGACTACGAAGAGGCTAGTGATCATTACATTCTTTCCTTGCCCCCATGCTAATGATCCTGAAGCCACCGTCCCTGATCTCTACGGTTCATGCTAATGAGGATGAACTACCGCCGGTTGACGCATGCAATATTGCACCCATGGCCTCCCCTCTCGACGCGCATGCAGAGGAACATCGTGACACCGGGGAATCTCCACCTGACCGTCCAGCATTAAAAAAGAGGTTCTGAGAGGTCTATAAACGTGACGAGGACCTGACTTTGCGTGAGCTCGATAGAGGCCCCAAACAGCCACGTCGGCCCTTCGCCCATCGACTTCCTTCACATTCGCTGGTGAGAGTAGATGCCGCGAATGTCAGCAGGTCAACGTATAAGAGTACGTGCCCTTTCTTGATAATCGATCGGATACGCTGTGTCCAACACATTCTTCCAGCGAGTGGTTGCAAGACCGCGTATCAAGGTTGCTAACCCACTGGACCCGAGCGTGCGTGCTCCACAGCATAGTGAACAAGACTCTGTAGATAGAACGGGAGCTACCCCAGTGGGTCCCTTGTTTATTATATACCATGTACGTATGATGACAATTGGTCTTCCTGGTAGGCGCCTCAAGGGAGTGATAGATCTCTCGGAGGGATCCGTTTCACGGTGCGCGTCCTTTCCTCATACATGCATTCTGAGACTGACGGGTCACATTAGCGAGAATCAGGAAATACCGTCTTGAGCTTTTCGATCACGTTGCCGGTGTGGATTCATTTTAGTGTCATATCTCGGTTAATTCAGGTGATTAGGCGCAATACGTAGACACCACGCTGGGTCGTGGGTGTTGCGTACGTCGATACAGTCCTACATTACTTTGAGTTGGGTCCCACTGCTTGTGGCGTATAAGATGATAGGCCCCAGATCCGTAGTTGATCTTGTAACCCACCCAGTCGTGCTCCTCAGCGGAAAGGACCGAGTATCGACCTCAACATGGCCGCCAAAGTCAAGAAAGGAATAGCGTCTATGCAACGATGCACGAACGGAAGTCATCGTGAGAAGTGACCATGGCAACCAAAGTTTACATCACTTAGTTTTTGTTCGGTCCAATTGAACGGCTTGGGCAGTGCTCTTCATTTCGTTTATTCGGTCCTTTCCACACGATCAACCGACCTGCTGGGTGACCATATCCTGGTGCAGCGCCCACAATTAGTCCCACTCATCACTCTTAGTCCCTACTCCTTCACTTCGTTTCGAGTACGTGGCTCTCATGGCATAAGACGTTGTCGCTTGTGGGGGTGACGAGCTCCGTCGAGGCTGCCCATGATGGACCACAAGGGTCCTTGCGGTGATTAAACGATCGTCGATTTGGCGTCCTCAGCGCATTGCACCATCTCTGCAATGGAACAGTGTAGATGAATGGTGAACCCGAAAAAGGACTAGGCATGCTTCGAGGCTTCATTGCGCCTTGATGCGTGGTCCTCGGTGGCATCAGGCAGCGGTCTTGGTATCATCGTCTCTTTCACTGAAATCCCATTCTTAGTTATATGTATTTCCTAGCAGAAATAGCACCTCAGTACCCGCAACTTGGCCAACTCTCACACTATTGCGGATTTGTGATAGTGGCATTGGGGCCTGAGGGTTTTGCTACTGAGACTGCATGCACCTCTTCTGGTGTAGTCCTTGTTGAAACTCACTTCATGTGTCATACTCACACACGTCGTGCTAGCAGCCTGCCCGTCGCTTGGAATTCCCCGTCTGCTGGAGGCACCGTCACAGAGGTAATTAGGCTATCGATCTTGTTGAGTCGCACCACAGACTCACGCCGCTTCCTGAAAGTCAGAACCCCGAGGAGGGTCCGCGTATATACGTATGCCTGACTCCGTGCCAAGCCGAGCACGCAATAACGGTACTTGTGTGTGGGCACGAGCCTGCGAACGCTCTTGTTACACACGTGATTTGGTGACATCCTGTGTTACCAAATGGGCCCTAAATGTACCTCGAGATGTGATGTCGGACTGAACGGCCAATGCTGTCCCCATCAGTACGTATTTCGGAAGATCACGACATGGAACGAGCAAGCACGATAACATGCATCAATCCTACGTTCTCCAATAACATACTCTGCGGTTTGTGATCGCACAGTATCATATTCGAATGTCAATTTGACAAGATCTGATTCGGCAACCCAAGCCCTACCAGTGCCTGTGATATCACTTTCCATCTGGTGACCTGATATAACGGGACTAGTATGGGACAAGATGCCGCTAGTATCTGGGTGTACTCCTATTTATGCGATGACATTGATCTGAACCCGCCACTCATCGATGCCGATTTGCTGAACAGTACAGCATGATATGAAGGCGGTGATAAATTAAGGGTCGACGGCTGCCCGAAACACAGCATACAGTATGAGCCGAACTCGCTTGGTTGTATGCAATGGTAACGTAGGCCTGCTCGCCTCGCGGGGTCAGGCACCAACGCCCCAATGGACACCTCGTGCCGGCGTTAACATACTTAAGCTGAGCTTTCAATTGCTCAATTGGCTACCTCACGACACCCCGTTACAGGGCTACCCCTCCCCCATGGACGATAAAGGAATTATCCAGCATCCTGACGACTCTCTCACGACCGACAACGTACCTAACATCCACGACGAGGTGTCCCTTGAGAAGGATGAAAAGTTATATGACGCAAATGTGGACATCGAGGCTGCGACTCGGATGCATCCCATACCGTCGTTCTCCACACTGAACGTGATATCGCGACCCACGTCATCTCTGTCGACGATGATCCCACTCTCAATCCATGGACATTCCGTGCCTTGTTTCTCGGATTAGGCCTCTCTGCCTTTGGTGGTTGCCTATGTACGTTCGTCTCCATCCCAATGTTTTCTCCCGCTTCTAATGCAGAGTAGCCGAGATTTATTATTTCAAACCGGTAGGTCGTCATAACCTCCCTCATTCATCCTATTCCTCTTATTGCGTCATCGCTAGCAAACTATCTTAATGTCTTTGATGCCTCTTGCGATCATTTCCTACATCATTGGAACTGCGATGGAAACTTTGATCCCTCGTCGTGGTCTATTCCGATATTTAAATCCCGTAAGTTTCATTGACCCATTCATCCCTCTACCTCATCTTTCTCTAGCATCCCTTCAACAAAAAGGAAAATGCTTTCATTATTATCATGGCCAGTGCAGCAGCAAACTCTGCCCTTGCAACAGAGATCCTTGCGGTCCAGCGCTTGTACTACGACATCACCCCTAACCCCGCGACTTCCATCTTCTTGTTGTTCTCTAGCCAGCTCCTTGGTTATGGCATCGGTGGTGTGCTGAGATGTAAGTTTACTAATGAACAATTGGTAACATGTTCTCTGATGCACTGCAAGCGACTCTGCTGTATCCTTCAAAAATGCTGTATCCTATGGTACTTCCGCTCATATCTATGTATGACGCATTCTTTCGTGATGGTGCGCTTGCTCGTCGTAGATTCAAAGTATTCTACCTCGTCTTCGGAGCGTAGGTTGCTCTCTCTTTTAGTCCTTCGATGGGTGGTTTATCCTGGAGTTCATAGCATCTTTGTCTGGGAACTCTTCCCAGAATGGATCTTCCCCCTTCTTACCGGTATCTCAATATTCTGCCTTGCTGCTCCGAAGAGCGCAACTGTCACCCAATTGTTCGGAGGAAGCAGGGGGAATGAGGGACTCGGTATTCTCTCCATTTCCTTAGACTGGCAGGTTGGTTTACGCTCCGTGACCAACATCGCAGAGTTGTATCTGACTTTCAACCTATAGTACATCTCCGCTGGATGGAATCCCATGGTAATCCCATGGAAGGCACAGGTAGGTTAAAAGCGGACTATTCAATAGATGTCGTTAACAGGACGACAGCTTTCCGTCCTCATCGCATACCTCTCATGCATGTACGTGTACAAGTGAATACCTCATCGACCTTGGCTAATAAGCACTGTTCTCGTTAGTATCGTTTTCGTCGCTGTCTATTACAACAACGTCTGGGAATCAAAGAGCTTCCCTTTCGTACGTGCAGGCGTGCCATATTCCGGCCACTGAGCTAATGTCCATTTGCAGCTCTCTCAGGTCTTGTTCTATCGGAATGGCACCGTGTACGACCAGTTGCTGATCTTGAATTCGAAGAATGAAGTGGATCCCACTCTCCTCGCAGAACAGGGATTACCATACTATTCCGGAACTTGGGTCATATATCTCCTTGTTACAAACTTGGGGCTTGGAGCTACTTTCACGCACTTACTCCTTTGGAACCGCGATGACCTGCGCGATGCCTTTGGTTGGATGTCTCCCTCCAACATTTACAAGGGATGGAAAGAGTTTAGATGGAGAGATGTGAACTGGAAGTTCTGGACGGACGATGGTGTGCGGAAGCAACCTAGGGCGGGTGAGGATATAGATCCTCACTATGCTCAGATGATGAAAGTAAGCCCTCGGGTCATTTCTAAGGTTCGAATGACCGATATCAAACGTTCTAGTACCCTGAGGTCCCCAATAGCTGGTACTATGCCATTTTCGTGGTATCGTTCGTGGTGGGACTGGTGGTCATCTACCGAGGCAACTCCACGTTGCCATGGTGGGGATTCATCATATCGGTGCTCCTGGCGATCGTATTCATTGTCTTCGTCGGAGCGCTGTTCGCCATGACGGGCGTCATTATCTTGATTCGTGCGTCTGGGTCCACATCGGGCGTCTGTCAACTGAAGTCATGCATTATTTAGAGGTTCTGATGCAGATGATTGCGGGCTACATCCTCCCTGGCAAACCGATGGCCAATCTGTACTTTGTTCTGTTCAGTTACAGTTGAGTTTTCACTTCCACGTCCCTTTCCTCCGTGCTGAGCCAATGTTTGTTCTTAGATACCGTGACACAGTCAACGCTTCTGCTCCGTGACCTCAAGATCGGCCAGTGTAAGGTCTTTTTCGGGAGATAACACTCTAGAAGCAAAGATTAACGTATTTCAATAGATGCCAAGCTTCCTCCTCGGGCATCGTTCACCGCCCAGATCATCGGCACACTCTTTGGTGCCATCTTGAACTATGGTACGAGTCGCGTGAGCTACCTTTCCCTGCTCTTCACTTACCAAAGAACCACATTGCCAGTGCTCATGAACTCAATCGTCAGCAACCAGCGGGAAGCCCTTCTTTCCGTCGAAGGCACTAACATCTGGTCCGGCCGGCAACCGCAGATGTACAATTCACAAGCAATCGCCTGGGGTGGGCTCAGCCACGAGCTGTTCTCCGCTGGAAAGCGGTACCAGTGGGTCTCATGGGCATATCTCATCGGGCTCGCCGTGCCTGTGCCGTTCTGGATCATCCATCGGTATTGGCCCAAGTTGCGCGCAGACTATTTGTATACGCCCATCATCTGGTGATGCTGTTCATACGTTGTCTCCGAGACGAAGACATTAACAACTTGCATTGCTCGTCTTTAGCGCATACATGGGGTGTCTTGGTGGGGGCCTCAACGCGGCAATCACATCCTACTACGCAGTCGCGTTCATTACCCAGTACTGGATCCGCACACGCCACCCGCGGTGGTTCCAGAAATACAACTACCTCGTCGCTGCAGGTGCGTATCGCGTGTCTCACCGGATTTTCTTCCTTTGGTCTCGTAGCCCTTTGTCGGGTTTCCATTTTGTGACGCTTACGCTTACTTGAATTTGGTTGGAAAACAGCCCTCGACGGCGGCACGCAGCTCATGGTGTTCATCCTCTCGTTCGCTGTGCAGGGCGCGGGGGGAACGCCGCATCCTTTCCCGGCGTGGTGGGGCAACAAGCAGGACGGGAATTACGATCATTGTTTGTATCTGAGCTAGTAGAAGCCGTATTATTTGTAACGTAAGTTGTACGCGAACCTGTACTTTGTTGTCTGCCTAGAAAACAACGAACAAGGCGCGCATGTGCGCGGTTGCCACCTCCATTCAGGAATTGGAGACTGGTAAGAGAATGTTTAGGGCTATCTTTTGAAATCAGCGGTTGTGGACTGGTATCCATGGGTGGCGTATGTACTGTAAGGAGGGCTATTCAGATCTCCGACAGAGAGACAGGTTTGCGCATGTGACTTGACAAGAGTCGGGGAGACGCATACGTCTGTCTCCTATGCTGTTTACTTCGACACACCCTTCCAGAGAACATTCTAAGATGCGCGCATGTTCTATGAGTGCGGCGTGGTCGGGTGTAAGTAGTAAACTCCCAGTCAGATGGGATGACGAGCATTCACAAGTCACATAGTGAAACCACCCTTGAAAGTGACTCTGCCGAGGTTGGGAGATGAGTCAGAATAAGCGCCAAAGACATGGGGGGTCTGTGATCTATATTCAGCATGAGGAAACGTGTCGAGCGACCAGCTTTGCGCACCACTAACGAACCAACATCTCGTTCTTTCACTCTTCAAAGCCAGAAACTTTGTACACATCGAGAGGATGTCAACAATAAAGAGCGGTGGGCAACAGTTTTGAGGAGCAATGGCGTCGAGCGCTGACGAGTCGAAAAGACCCCACAATAGTCCTTGACACCGGTCGATCGAGTAGGGTTTCGGCACTCGCTTTCCAACCGGATGGAAAGTATCTTTTCAGTGGGAATAGTGACGGGATTCAACGCTGGCGACTCGCAGACGGTCAGGAAGTCGGAAAACAGACAGGGATGGATGTGAACGACATTGCAGTGTCAAGAAATCAGAAGTGGGTAGTCTGTGGCACAGAGCATAAGGGCACAAGTGTGTGGGATGTGGAACTAGATGAAAAGGTCATCGACGTGGAGGGTCGAAGCACAACCAACGCCGTCGACATTTCTCCCGACTCGGCCACATTTGCAACCGGGATTTTTGACGACCGAGTGAGCGTCTGGAGCGTCACTGACGGGGACAGGCTTGTTGGTCCACTCAAACATGATAATTCGGTCACAGGAGTCAAGTTCTCTCCAGATGGCCAGCAAATTGCCACCACCCGCTGGCAAGGCCCTATTCGTGTTTTCGACAGCCACACTGGCAAAGAACTTATCAACATCAAAACTACCACACCCATGTTCCCTGTCCGCACTCCGCTTGAATGGTCTTTGGATGGTCAGGTTGTATTTGCAGCATCAGAGGACAACAGAATCAGGTCCTTCGTCGTGTCTACAGGGTTGCAACTTGGTGAATCACCAATCCTCGGTCGCCTCTCATCTATCGCTCTGGCTAGCAATGGCAAATTTATTGCTACCTTTGCATCACATTCCATCACATTCTTGGATGCAGCAACTCTCGCTCGGATTGACCCTGTAATTGAGGACGATGAAATTATACACTCGATTGCCATTTCTCTGGATAGCCACTATCTCGCAACCGGACGGAATGACGGGAAAATCGCTATCCACAACCTTAGTGACATTCTCTCAGATATATATAGTCCTTTTAATGTAAGCGCTTTTCTATCATGATTCGCATTATTAGCTTAACGCCTATTCCTTATTCGATCACTACATTAGGTATCTACCGGCAAGGAACGAGTAGATGGACAGCCTTCTCCCTCGGGAGATGAGAACAACAAACTACCTGATTCCACTGTATGACTTTGTTTCCCAGTTGCTAAGCTCAGTTATGCCGACTACACTGTGTCTACTTTAGGAAAACGATAAGAAGTCTAATTCACCTGAACCTGGAGCCCATGGCAGAGACAACGAGGGAGATCTCCTCGAGGTATCTGTCCGTTCTTCCACCCTTTGAAGTGAACTCTCATAATTGTATAGGTCGAAGTACCTTCGGGTTCACCTGTCGCTCAGTTCAATTATGACGAGGTTGGTGATTTGCTACGTTTGTCTTCCTTTGTACTGACACTGCCTGAGGCACCATCTCCTGTTCACTCTATATATTCTGGTGAGAATGAGGTACAGCCACTCGGAATGCCGGCTGGTGTATCACAATCTTCGAATGATCCGCCAATGACCTCACATCCCGAGGCAACTGTGGAGGAAAAACGTGATACTCTGAAGGCATATCAGGGCTTTGCAGCGTTTAGAAAGTGGGTTCACACGTTCAAGAGAAGTAACAAGGATCAGGCATCATGTGAACCCAACCAAGCTCCCAGAAAGCCGCATCGGCAGTCTGAGGATCGGTCTCGTTTGCTCTGGCCAGCAAGAGCAGGTTCCGCAAATGATGGACCATCGAGAATTGCCGCAGGTCGACCTGTACGGGTGGGTACCCCTTCTTGATAGATGATTAAGTGTGGCACGTCTAACACATCATCACAGCGAGTGGTCGCAAAACCTGTCGTAAAACGAGATGTTCGCTGTTCCCTCGTGTTTGTATGCGGAGTCTGATCAGAAGCTACAGGATAAGTCGCGCTCAAAGGTGGTTGACCATAGCCAGCGAAAAAAGGATGTGTCTCGTAGCGGACAAAGTTCGGCAGACTCAAAAAAGGCTACTCCGGTCCGCATTTTCCTTGTTATGTACTGTATCATGATGGCTTATATCTCATTAGGTACAACAGCTGAACAATGCATCTCGACGTCCAAGAGTCCATCTAGTGGTGCGCATACTTCCGCTTATTGACCTGTTGTTCTCATACTGAGCCACATCAGCAACAATCAGACATGACAGTCCTGTCGTTCGCGTTTCCTTCTTGGATGTGCTGTGGCTCGGGTATGCGCGAATCTGATGGTACGCATGGGTCCAAGTAACTATGGATCAATAGCAGGCGTGCTTGAAGACGCTCGCAAGCCGACTCGTAGTTCAGACAAATGAGCTTCTTTCACGTTTGTTTCATCCTCTACTTCAGCAATATAAGATATACAGCATGAGTATCAAAGGTAAGCTAAGAATACAAGACTAGGATGTAATGGCTGAAGTGGTCCTGACTCCAAAGGTGCTCCGTGAGGTATTGAGTGCTGATCTACGAATCCGACGACTTCCCAAACCCTACGCAGTGTCTGTCTCACTGCGCCATCGCTGTGGTCACTTGTAGATAATGACATTATCGGTGATCAGATTCGTTCCACTGCTCGCGAGTATTTGTTTGAGCACTATCTCTACTCGTCTCTATTCTCGCCGACCACCTTTTGAGTGGGAGGGTAACTGCTCTAACGTCGGTTTCTTCCCCCAACCTTACCGAACACCTTGTGAAAATGGACAAGTCCGTTCGTCCATTCACCGCTGAACCCATTCATTTTTGAATCCCATATATTGGCAAGTTCTTGATCATCTCGATCTTCCCTACCCGGGCCGAATCGAAAACTCGGTACCACAGTATGCCAATGTCAAAGAACAAGGTGATGGTGTCTCACCGTACCGATAAATCTATTTCTAGGGCCATCAACAAGGCTACAAACAACGTTTTCAGCGCAATCTCTACTGTGGAGTGTTCATCCCACCGCAATAGACGGAGTTCTGCCATGGTAGACGACGAGCAAAGCTGAGACACGTAGATAACCACGCTTTGAAACATGGCTGGATGCACAAGGACAAACCCTCACCTTTTCACACTATTTACAACTTGATAGTACGTTATAAAGACCTTGTACATGTGGCTTGGCGACGTGCACCGGTTAGTAGGATTCGATTCTGACCAGAATACAGATATCTGAGAATGTTTTTAACATCTCTGGGACTCCTACGTGAATACTCTGATGCTATATGTTCGGTGAACGTTGAAACTTGTCGTTGTGGCGCTCAAAGGCATTGTTGGCACCGATGAGGGGAGTATGTGAGCGCAACAACTCAAATATCAAAGATGTACCTACATCCACAATGACCACCTGTCCGATGTCAACGACACTGGATGCGAGCTATGCCAGAAAGGACGATGTATATAAATAGGAATGTGACGCGATTTCGGGTTCAGGAGATGTATACGTCCATATACCATCTTGAGGAAAGACGTCTTAGTGCAGGTTCTCCCTATTGTATAAGTGAACATTCTAGGACGCATGCTTTTCGTGGTTGTGCATGATGTCGTCCACCGGGATCATGGACACCACACGAGCCACTGGGTAACTTACTTAAAACTTTTTGAAACGAGGAAAGGTTTCACTGACGTCGGCTGTTTGCATCGCCACTCTAGTCACCGTGTCGGGACAGTCGGGTGACAGTAGGAATAAGTGCTGAAGTCACGAGGCGTCTATGGTCTATAATGAGAACAAGCAAACATACTTTATAGGACAGCCTTGCTCACCACGAACAAACTGAAACACTCGATCCTTTCACTCTCTGAAGATGCCAATTGCAATTTGTGTGTCATCGAGATGTCGTCGAGAGACCGGTGGATAGTGGTTTTGAGCAACAATGGCGTTGAGTGCTGATAGTTCATGGTAAGATCCGGTAGTGGTTCTTGGCAACAATCGTCCTATGTATATTACGCCGTGGCCTTCCAGCTTGATAGAATAGATAATATTTTGGGCAGAAACGATGATGGCATTTGGTGGACCAGCGGTGATGTCGACGCGCGGATGCTCTAACGGTGAGACAGCAAACGGGAATAGACATGAACGCCCTCGCAGTGTCAAGGATCAGAAGTGGATGGTGTGCAAGACTGAGGGGAATGCCGCACTGGCAAGCGTGTAGGACATAGAACCGCAAGAATTGAAGGACCGAGTCGACGTGGCAAAAGGAGTGAATGAGCGTACTGTGGACATTTCCATAGGCCCGAGTCAGCCAGATTCGCCATTGAAAACTGGTCAAGAACGGAGAAAGAAAGTTTGTCGGTCCACTCCAACATGTGAGCGGAGTCAAGTTCTCACTTGACGCCTTGGCACCACTGCCTGCACAGGTGATGAGTCCAATCTGTATTTCACACTGGCGGACTCATCCATACCAAAACTGCCACACCCAGCTTTCCGGTTCTCGCCCCAATTGCATAGTCAATACATATTTGCTGTGCCAACGAACGTCAAAATCGGGTCTTTTGCTGAATCATCAACACTAGTATTGACATCCGACGGCCTGGTCACGTTGGCAAGTTCCATTTCATTGTGGATGTCAAGGCATTGGCCCTGCGATCAAGAACAATGAAGAGATATACTCAGTTACCATCTACCTGGACAGCAAATATCTAGCAACTGGATGACACGATAGAAAGATTGGCATTCAAGAGCTTGACAATGTTTTGCCGGTTGAGTACGGTCCGTTCCGTGTAAGTATACAGTATCACTCCACATTGTCCGCATGTTGAATAAGCGTCGCCCCTGGATCATTTGGAATATGGCTCGGGATGATCAAGAGAACTTGTAGAAGTAACAAAGACCCTCCACTCGCTTATGCTCAGTCCCGTTGTCGGAAAGTCGCATCGGTAGGCCAACGGTTTGTCTCATTCGCATTCGCTAGCAAGAACAGACTTCACAAGAGGGGTCATCGAGGATGGTAGCCTGGTGACCAGATTTCAATCCAACATCTTTTGTGCGTCTCGTGATACAATGTATGGATAGACTTGCTGTTGAGTGTGGAGACGAATCGCTGGAACTAAGGAGATACGTGCAGCTATGTAAATCCAAAAGAGACACATACATATATGATGTCCACCAACTTGACGTGAACGGTAGTGCCAGCAAGTACAAGCCATTCAGAAAAACGCAACGGGATTCGAGTGTAGGAGGTACACACGTACGTGTCTCAGCTCGTGGAGAAATTTCGTGATTCAAGTGCTTCTTGCTAGAATGTTCAGGAATGCACGCGTGTTGAGTCCATGTGCGGCATGGTATAATGTGGGTCGTACGCTCCTGGCTAGTCGCGACGACAAGCACTCATAAGTTACAGGGAAAATCTACGAGGAACCTGGTCACTGCGGCGAAGTCACCTTGACTAGGATAGGAATGAGCGCCAAAGACACGAGGCGTCTATGGCCCATATTAAAAACCAGCAAATGCATTTCTTGACCCACTCTGCGCCCTGCGAGCAGACTAAAACACCTCGTGCTTTTACTCTTTAAAGTCAGTGACTGTGTACCATCGGGGGAGTGTCATCACCAAGGATGGGTGGGTAAACGTTTCGAGGAACGCTGGCGTTGAATGCTGACAACTCAGCAAGACCCAACAATAGTTCTTGACACTGGTTGCAATGGTACAGTGTGGGCAGTTGCTTTTCAGCCCGACGGAACCCACCTTTTGAATGGAAGTAGGGATGGTATTCAACACTGGCGACTTATAGACAATCAAGAGATTGGGAGGCAGACTGGACTCAATGTGAATGCCATTTCGGTATCAAGAGATCAGAAGTGGACGGAATGTGGGGGAGGGGGTGAGTATGTGGGACGTGGAGCTGCATGAAAAAGTCGTTGATGTGGAGGAAGGTGAGAAGGTGTATGCAGTCGACATTTTCGGTGGCTCGGCCAGATTGATTACTGAGACCTGGGAAGGCAGTGAGGCGAGCATTTGGAGTCTCACGAGTGGAGAAAGACCCATCGGTCCATTCCAACATGTCGATCTTG
>JBBPKD010000784.1:0-14623 GCA_038089075.1 Singerocomus inundabilis
AAAATAAAAAAATGGACTGTCTCGATGAGCTCATGTTAGATAGGCGATGACGTTCCTCCTACCTGGCCAGCCGGTGCCCACGCAGACAGGACAGCCCCCCGTGCTCGGGCGCGGACTGTATCTCAAGCACGGCCAGCTGCGCGCAAGCCTCGCGGGGACCCTCCTACCCGGCCCCAACCAGACACTCGCCACGCGCCGACAACGACCACACCCACCCGCGCCCAACTCGCTCGTCCTCGGCACCGTCTCCCGTCTCTCCCCCGTCCACGCTGTCGTCGCCATATCCGTCGTCGATGGCGTCCCCCTCCTCCCTGGCGAGGAGTTCACCGGCGTGATTCGCACACAGGACATCCGGGCTACAGAAAAGGACAAGGTCAAAATCGCCGACTGCTTTCGCGGCGGCGATGTCGTCAAGGGTCTCGTTGTCAGCCACCCTGCCCCCCCCGTCCGTACCCCGTGTCATCTGACCATCCCGCATGCAGATCTCTCTCGGAGACGCACGCAGCTACTACATCACAACCGCACGCAACGACCTCGGCGTCATCTTCGCCACCAGCGAGGCTGGTGGGTGCATGAGTTTCTGCCTCGTCTGCTGTTGCTCACACCCCGGCACAGGCGCGACAATGGAACCAGTGTCATGGCAGGAGATGCGGTGTCCCCGAACAGGGAGGATAGAGAGGCGCAAGTGCGCGAAGCCAGAGCATCTTCATATTACATAATCACTCAGGGATTTAGTTGGTTGCAACGTTGACCGTCCTCGCCTCCCCCCGAGCTGTCTTTCTAGTCTGTATTTCGTTCCACTGGGTCTATGACGGCCGTTCTACCTGTTGTAGATGCTCTACACAGAGATTCAGTGATGGCATCCCTTGACAACAACCACATCAAGTATGTCGACCCCAACCTCGCCACCTCTGCTCCTCACCCCTCCATAAGTTATTCTTCCTCCACAGACTGGAAAGCGAAATACTATGAGGTCACAGATATGCTCGCAGAAACTCGGGCTGAGCTTGACGAATTTCACACCTCCAGCAAGGAGCTCGAGGAAGAGCTCATCAAGGAAATAGAACGCACAGAAAGGGCACAGCAGGATTTAAAGGTCAAGGTCGCTCGCGTCGAGACAGAGAGGGACGAATGGAAGGTTCGTCGTCGCTCGTCCCAACAACACACCCTGAACCTCTGCCCTAGTCCAAGTTCATGTCCCTTCAAACTACCCACAACACAACCACCACCTCATTACAGCGCGAGTTGGATACAGTAAGGCAGGAGTCCCAGAAGCTCAAGGTCCAGCTCCGTGAACTTGAAATGGGTAACGATGACCTTGAACGAAATGAACGTGCAGTCACCTCCACTTTGGCCGACGTCGAATCCAAGTATTCCCGCGTACTCGAAGAGAAAATTCTTCTCGAGCACGAACTCCTCGATAAAGCTAGCTTAGAGGAAGAATGTCAGCGGTTAAAGGATGAACTACGGGGTGCGTTCGATCATGTCTCCCTAACCCAGTCACTCACGGTCTGCCAAAGACGCTGGGGTCGAGATCTCCATTCTCAAGGATCAACTTGTAACTGCTCGTTCCGACCCACCAAGTACCAATTCGGAAACATCCGCTTCTACAGCACTCTTGTCATCCTTCCCTATCTCCTCTCCTCCATTGACCGAGGAAAGCTTGTTAAGTACTCCTCCGCCCGACTTCAACTTGTCCGAGCTGTCGACCGACAAGTTATCTGTTTCCACACCTTCTCGTCCTCCATCTACTTCTTTCAGTTCGACCTCTGGTCAATCCACCCTACTTCAACGGGCCGGCTTCCAACCGAGTAAATTCTCTGCAACTTCTACGCCTCTTGTCACCCGCTCCAGCACCTTGCCCACGCTCTCTGTATCACGAAATTTAGCCCCAAGGACACCCATACCCCGGCCAAACCTTGTCACGCCCACTCCGAGCACAACAGCCATTTCCACAACAGCCTCGAAAAGTAGAGGAGTTCAAATGGTATCTGAGATGCGTGCACGTGTGAAGAATCTAGAGCAGAAAATTCACACTCGTGTTCCTCGACTCCGCATGGGCAGCAATGCGGGCAGGCAAGGTGCAAGCACCTTCGTGTTATCCACAATCACCCCGCCACCAAGTCGTGCAACTACTTCGATCGTACCCGCAGGCGGTGTCCAACGAACGATCACCTTTGACGGCAAGGTTGCTAGACCCAACCTCCAAAGATATACCGCAGGGACTTCGCCACCAAAGAGCGGTAAGACAACACCCGACCCCAATACGTCTGGGTGGGTTCTTATCATGGACGATACTCCTTCTCCTGCAAAGGACACAGAGAAAGAGCGTAGGCGGGTGTCCAGCCCCTCTGCCCCGAGTTCCTTCCGTAGTGGAATTCCTACGTCTGCATCCTCCCCTACTTTTTCCAAACCCAATCCCTTCGTCCAAAGCACGATAAGTAACTATAGACCACACTCTCGCCTCTCCGGTGAGAGCCAGAGCACTACAGCCACCATTAGCACCATCCCTACACCATCATCTCGCCCTGCCACGCCCACGTTTTTACCGGTGCCCTCATCTAGCCTGTACGCCAGCGGAAACATCTCAGGGGTTGGTATGAAGCGTTCCACTGGGCCAGGTGCAGTTGTCAAAAGCCAGCAAAAACGGGGTTCACTAGGGTCCAGTAATGCTGATTCGCCAACGTCGTCCGAAAACGAGACCCGCGCCCGTGAGCGTCCTATATCGTACAATGGCAAGACGGACCGTCACGTTGTTAAGGCTCTTCCACGCTTTTCACCTCCGAACGCGGGTATGACAATCCGTGCCTCTTCAAGAATACCCTCACCTGCGGCTTCTACGTCAATCTTGACACAGAGCAGAATTGGGCGGCCAGGAGGCGGGACGAATGGACGCCGAAGTGTTGGTCTACATCCTCCTAGCGAAGAAGGTGGTGGATTTTTGGAACCAGAGGCTGACAAGAAGAATACGGGGCGGTTTGGGAGCACAACATTTGGCCTCGGACGCTCAACATGATTATGCAAGTCATGGTTCACTTCTATCTCATGAGATTGATTGCATCTCCTACTCAGATTGCTGTCGCAACAGCACGGTTCTATTGTGATTGATGTCACTGCGGTTTCTCTTTACCTCTTCACATGGTCCCGAGGACCGATTTCAATGCAATCTCTCCTAACCCATCCGGATAGCCAGCCCCCCTCTGCACGCCGCGATACCGGTTATATGGCTTCTATGACTGTTTATGACCAATATTAGCACCTATGATAATGATTGCACGGAATTGACCCGATGTCTGACAGCCATTCTTGTGTCTACTTGCTTTCACCCTTCGCCGTTTACCGCAGGATTACTGTAGCTTGTTCTATATTCTCTGGTTGCTTAGTTATTTTGTCATATAAGATTTCCATGGAACACAAAGAGTTGTGGTGTGGTGGCTGTGTCGGCTCACTCTCCTGTCATGTCGTTGACGACCACCTCCGAGGCTGGCCCATCTCCCAAGAGATCCTTGAACCGACAAGAAGTCCTCGAAGAAGACGAATACACAGCTGCCCTCTCTCACATCATCGCTCGCGACTTCTTCCCCTCTCTCGTCCATCTCGATGCGACCAATGGGTACCTTGATGCTCTTCGCTCAAACGACCCAACACGCATCCAGGTCTCCGTGCGTCATCTACAAGAGGTTGAATCAACCCCCGCCTATTCCACCCGCAGAGACTGGCAGACGCCCGGTGAGACGCCCTATGGTACGGGACCGTCCGACACACCGTTTCACATGCTCCAAGGGGCTGCAGAACCAGCAGCAAAACGACTGCGATACGATACAAACATGAGCCTCGACTCTTTCCAGGCGAAATACACCTCAGAAGACAATGCAAGTTTTACACAGATCATGCACGAAGAAAACAGACAACGACGAGAGAAATGGAGTTGGGCTTGGGAAGCCCAGAGGCGAGTGGAGGAGCAAAGGAACAAGATGTTGCAGGGGAGGGAGAGAATGATGATAGAGCAGCCTTCTGGGCCTGGAGTCCGCGAGAGAATCGTGATCGAGGCGCCGGCCGTTGCTGGGCTGATCACGGAAGGGGGAGAACCTTTAGGACTCCACGACACAGGAACTCACAACGAAAACGGTTCCAAGGGAATGGTGCTAGTTGCTGTCGAGGAGGATGCATCTGAGCAAGTGATAGACGTGATGGCCCCAAAGAGGGATGCTCGCTCTGCTGGGGTAGATGCCTGGAAGTTCAAGGTCTGTATCCCGCAACTCTCTGCTTTCCTTTGCAAACATATCTTCTCCCATAGACCCGGAATTCTCTTATGTTCCCACCTGATGCCGACGTATCCCCCTATGACCCGTCCACTTCTGCATCCGTCAAAGCTGACATGGTACCAAGGGTAGTCGAACATGCCAACACACGCCTGCTTGAACAAGACACTGCAAGCAAGGCACAGAGTCTCTCTGTTCCTCCAAGTCCGACTCAAAGTCGAATTGATGCCGCCATTGAGGGGACACCATGTAAGTTCATCATATGACTGCCTCTCCTCCTATTTATTCCTTGTAGATCGCCCCAAGTCACCAGCCTCTGGTAACTTCTCGCTTGTCCCTAATGTACCCTCGCCCACTGCAGACCAGATGGGCTCAAAAGCAGTCAAGCAGCTCATGACGTGGGGAACTTTGAATGCTACGCCTCGCATTATATCTCAATCCGACGATGTGTCAGAAGAGATGCCACCGCTGAATACATTCCAAATTTCAGCACCGTCGAACCGTGAAGCACTATCCCACAAGCTCTCGGCGAGTGCGGCAAAGAGCCTTCGTGCGAAAGCTAGTCTGCTCACCGGTGTAACTCCCCTACTTAGAGGTACTCCTTCTCGCACGCCCGCCAGAGGCTCAATGGCGCCTCCCAACTGGACCCCACAAAGGGCGAACGCACCGGGGAACCTTACCCCTGCTGCAAAGCGGTTGTTAGATAGGACAACACTGGGCACAGCTGCAGCACGTCGGGCTGACGCTATGGGGAAGATATCTGGATGGGGAGGCAACGGGAGTTCCAAGAAGGATCTGAATGATGTGCGGTGGACGCCAACACCAATCACACGTAGGGGATGAATTGATGATATTCTGGCTTTATCGTCAGACGATACCTACCGCTGTATGTGACCCGTCGTTGGTATATGCAAGGTTACAGGCCTACTATGTCAATGTGAATACTATGCAGTGTTTACAAGCTGAATGATTAAACTTTTCGACGTTTTGCCTCGGGAGGTGCATCACGCCTCGTGGTAGAGGTTGGTGTTGGTGTTGGTGCCGGTGGGGGTTTACCTTGAGGTTTCTTCCTCACTATGACACCCTTGAGCGCCTTCTTGGCAGACGCATCCTTCCTGGAAATGGGCATAGTCACTTTGGTCTGATCATCACTGCTAGGCTTAGACAGAGCAGAAGGCTTTGAGACCACTGGGGGTGGGTTGTTGATGGCATTCTCTCTAGCTGCAACAGCCCTGCAAGAAGAAGTTAACGTGAAGACATTGTCGTGACTTGCGGTCTTTACTTTCTGAAGTCCGAGAGTTCTTCGCCATCTTGAAGCCTGCGCAGTCGTTCTTCCTCGGCCTGCTTCTCTCGCATGGAATCGAGGAACATGATCTCGTCTTCTTCCAGCGCCCGGAATTGGTTGGCTGCAGAGCGTCAGAATGGGCCAGACAAGGCTATAGCCACGCGGGCGAGATTACCTAGCTTTGTCTTTTCTTCCCATTCTTCTTGTTTGGCTGCCTGTAAGGTATCCGTGAGGCGCCATTGCGTGTCGCGGGAGATCTCACCCTGTTCGCAGCCAATTTCTACAGCATTGGAATAACCACGGGCACTGTATAACATGATGGCGAGGAGGGACTCACCTCAGCTAAACTTCGGCCGTCGAAAGCATCTTCGGTGGGTTGGGGAGGAGGTTCTTGTCCTAGTCTGAAAAATATGAAGGACACGACAAAGTGTGATGTGGATGATGTCGACAAACCTTGCGTATGCAGCCTTCCACTGCTCTTCTCTTCGGGATCGGGCAGCCTCGATGTCGTTTTGAGACACGAATCTGGACGCGACGCCAGTAACAGAGATAGTTGGGACGCCTTCTTCCATGTGTTGCATGGGGTCAGGATACAAACAGGCGCAGGCGCAAAGGCTAGTCGACCAACAACAACTACTAGGAATTGTCAGACTGCGCGCCGCCGCTCCTTTTTCGCTAGTACTTACTATTCCGCATGACCGTCGTCCCGACTGCTGGCGAGCCACCATCCCTCTCGAACACGGTTCATTCATACAGTGTTCGCACTTATGTTTGCACCCCGCCCTCCAATATCAGGACGGTTGTCACATCACCACGTGCGCCAACGACCCTCATCACTCACCCAAGAGTAGTACTCATTTTTGCTTGTCATAGCTTGGGCTCAGGATGAACCACCGTCTCCCACTGAGCAACCCGACGAAACAGATGGGTTTGCTCACAGAAGCATCATCGACGCCCGACCATCAGAATTGGCATCAAGTTCTAGATCTTCCTCCGAGGGGCCCTCTCGCGAGACGGACAATCGTTCGCGATGGTGGACCTTTGTTCGGCCCCGTGAAGGATCTGGAAAATATAATTCGCGGGGAACACACACGACTGATCACAACCAGCCACTGGCAGAAGATCGACAATCGCAGTATCTCGTCAGCTCACAAGAGAGACAGTCTGACGAGTCACATGCACCCCGCTCGACCGTCCCTTCTCCAGCTCGCTTCGGTCCCGCCAGGAGCAGAACTCTTGGGCGAAATTTTCCTTGGAGGGCCAGAAGCGGATCACAGGATGATGATCACAGGCACTATCCTCACATGGAGGAGAAGCAGGACGCTGAGTCTGGTGAAAAGTCGACACTCACCCGATCAGGGAAGAATCGTTTCAGGACCTTCATTTTATCAAATATATATGTGCCTCTGGTGCGCCTTTCACCTTCACCTTTTCAGTCCGCACCTTGGGACGACATCCCCGCAGCTCTTCAGGTTTATAAACATCACATTTACGACCTCTGCTTTGGCTGTAGCAATCCGTATCAGACTATGGGAGACCGACTATCATGTGATGGGAGCGGTTGGAAGCTCACCGTAAGTGAACGTTTGAAACCTCATGCCTTAATCAAGTCACATTTAGCCGTCCTGTAGAACTCTCGTGATCATATTTGCGCCGTTGACGCTTGTCCATGTCATGGTTGCCATCTATGTGAGAGATATTTTCCAGAATGCGTTTGACACATCCCTTATTCTCCTCTAGGTGGAATATTTTAGTCGGCCCCTAGGGCTATGGCGTACTTCCGGAAAGCTTGCTCATACCCTTCTGGAAGTGTTTTTCATTTGTGCTTGGTCTGCAGCTTTATCGCTCTGCTTTGACAACTACTTTACCTCCCCCATACCATGCGCGCCAGCCAGCAGCATCGCTTGGTATAGCCAATTGGCCCGACCTCCACTAAACTCGCCAGAGGTGGGACAGGTTGGAGATACCATCTGCAACAGCCAGCTTGCGTTGATCTGTCTCGTCATGGTTGGTCTCATTATGTACTGCACCAACCTCGTCATTAGTCTGTTCAGGATATTCGAAAAGGTCAAGTATCATGCGGGCACTAGAAGGCGTGTATGAATATTGCATGCTGCACTCTTTCTTGTTGTACAATATCAACCACCCGACTGATTGTGTTAGCTGGATCATGATGTATGATGCGCCGCGAGTGTGTTGAAAGAACCCAAGTCTTTCGAAGTCCGCACGTGTAGTCCCCAGCAGGCGGGGTGAGCACGGTGCATGTCCACCACATGAACGAACACGATGAACGGCGCGGCTTCGAGTTGCGTCCAACAGAGACGACAACTAGTGACTATGCTTTTGGCATATGTCTTCTCCTTGTCGTCGTTATTCTTTGGACTGTATCCGGTTTCTTGACCCAGGTAGATTCTTAGCCATGCGGCTGCACACTACTGACGACTTCTCAGTATTTGTTCATTAGTGGCTATCAGAAGCCCTTCATGTGCGCCCTTGTTTTCCTGACCGGGCAGGCATTGACGGAATGGCAGGATAACATATCTGAGCACGGCTTCCTTCGCCCTATATCTCTTGCCCTCTTGTTTGCGAAACTCGCTCAAGGGCGTTTTGTCTTGTCAGAGCAATGTCAAGTGAGCCCGTGGCAGCAACCAAGGTTTTATGAGTTCTTGACGGGAAGGTCTCAGCTACCAACCTTTGGCTCAATATCTTTCTAGCGAACGCGAGCTTCTGGTGAGTTCAATTTCAACTGGTTCGCGTTCTGCCACTTTAAGTTCTCACAGTCCGTTCAGTCATCACGCAAGGTTGACGGTCGCCTTACTCCAGAGGAGACAGCAAAACTTGCTACTTATTTTTGTTTCCTCTGGTTCATTGCCGAGTGGACGATAAATGCGGCGCTTGTATACACGAGCGTAACGAGCGCGACCGTGCTATCTAGCATGAGCGGTGAGGTCTCATAGTGCTAGTCAACCAATGAAGAGCTAGTGCCTGACGACCATGTAGGCATATTTACATTGGGAGTTGGCCGTATATTTCGTGTGGAGACTTTGACGTCGATAAAAATCGCTGCAGTCTTGGCTAGGTATGGATGCTGGCATCCAGTTCCATTTCGAAAACTCACTCAAACAAGCTTTGGAGGTGTTGTCCTAGTGTCGCTTTCCGATTCATCGTCCAGTCTGGCACCTAAACCTGCCACCAATGTTCAGCCCGTCAACCCGGTCGCAATTCTGGGGGATATTCTCGCCTTATTTTCAGCTCTGTTCTATGCTGCGTATCTGATGTTCTTAAAGCTGCAAATTAAGGAAGAATCGCGGATAGATATGCAGCTTTTCTTTGGTTATGTGGGCCTTCTTAATATTTTACTGTGTTGGCCAGTCGGGCTTCTTTTGCACTGGTTTGGGGTAGAGCCTTTGGGGTTTCCTGACACTAAGGAGGCTGTCTTAGCCATACTTGTTAATGTAAGTATCCCCGCTGTATAGTTTTGTTCTACAGATACTAATCCGGGCCATAAAATAAATCACAGGTGTTCGTCACACTGTCGAGCAACTACATATATGTCATGGCGATGCTCAAGACCACGCCGCTTGTCGTGACCCTTGGTCTTAGCCTTACTATACCTTTGGCGGTAATTGGTGACTATTTCTTTGGCAAACCTGCCACTTTCCAAGCATTGGTAGGTGCCGTGTTTGTCATAGGTGCACCTATCGCGGTTGGGATTGGGAATTCAAAACCAACAGAGGACGATAGTCTACTGGCGAGGGATCCAACTAGCGAGGGAATGGG
Source organism: Singerocomus inundabilis (assembly GCA_038089075.1). NCBI lineage: Eukaryota > Fungi > Basidiomycota > Agaricomycetes > Boletales > Boletaceae > Singerocomus > Singerocomus inundabilis. The sequence continues at coordinate 9,328 of JBBPKD010000784.1, forward strand.
ACAACCCCGATTCCATGTAGGTGAAGCAATCCCACTAGAATTACAGACAAATGAATTCAACGCCTAAATCTGGCTATCTTTAATGTTTTGCAAGTTGTCCTGTAGTGCAAGGTATTGTCCTTCCAGGTCGGTCTTATTGGATGTTGCTCTGTCTCTTTGCAGTGCCTTGTTAATGTAACATGCTGTAACGACCGGACAACCGCGCACAGCCGCTAAGCCAAAAAGGTAGAAATACTGAATGACTACCACTCAGTATCACGGATGGTATATGTAATTGATACTGGGATCTACGTAGCCACTTGCATCCCATTTAGGGATGCTGTACAAGCAGCTCAGATGCAGGAATGAAGAAATAAACATAGACCTAGTTGTACATTGCATGTCATATATTGTAGAGATTACTTTGGGCTACCTTGGAAACTGGTGTTTCCTCCATGAATTACCCACAACTTGCCCTTCACCTTTTTTCCTTGATCATTTGCCCTCTTCCACCTCACCCATCCATTCAAAGCCTTTCCATCTTCACCCTGCACTGGTAGTTGTGTATTTGTATCTCAATGATCCCCGACTCCAAAAGGAGGAAAGTTCCTCCCTGCTGAGTTTGCTAGCTGTGTTACTTGGGAGCTCACACTATCGTGCAAGCGACTCGATGGGAAGCGAGTCCACTGAATTCAATGCATGTGCTGACCAACGTGTGTGCCCTTGTAATGTATCCAGGATGGACGCCAGGAACATCTCGGACACACAGCAAACTATCGTAAACTCGCTTGGCTGTTTCGTTCTAGGCAGACAGGCCACAGGTTCATGGTGATGATGGTGAACTGGACAAGCCGCACCGTGTAGAAAACCCACATCATAACGGCAATGGCACTCGTCACTCCCACGCGGACGACTACACGGCAACGAATGTTTTGTCAGACCTTCACCTTCCCGTCCCGTCTGTTAACGTGGACGAGTGGTCCACGTTAATTGTCCAAGCGCCCCCTAATATGACCTGCAGGCACAGGCACGTCTCCGTATCCAGTAGTGCAATTTAATTATGCAGCATGAGTGTTGTCATTGCGACGGTATACTCTTGAAAGGCTTGACTTTGATCCGCACTTGGTTTGAATGACCGCTGTCACCCTTTTCTTTTTTCAATTCCCTCTTGTGTGCTTCTGCTGCGAATAGTTCGTGTACATGTCGAATCGTTTCTCGGCAAGCCAACTAGTTGCATATGATAAAAAGTCCGCAGCAAGTATTGTGGAGAGGTGCACGATTCCCTCGTGACTCTAGCATTCGAATCGAGTCATTTGTTCGTGTGCCCATCTTTCATGTTCGAGTACAGACACCCGTTGTTGACCACACTCTGGCACCCTTGGGAACTATCAAAGATCACGAGCGCAGAGCCGGATGATGAGCTCATACACGGTAAAGGCAAAATGTCATGCGGTTGAATCACCGTGGAGTCAGATCATGATTCATGTCAATCAGTAAACGGTTCGAATGATGATGCATGTCGGGCGACAAGATCATCAATGCGTCGGCTTGACCTCAACTGCCAACAGGGACACCATCCGCTGTGCACGGCTCCGATGGTGGCCCCTGGAACGTTGCAGATATTATTCGGCGGGGAGAACATCCCGTCGTCCACTCGGCATCGTGTTTGAACGCATCCAGAGGCTGTGAATCGGCGGTGCACAGTGCGTTACGTCGGTCTATCCGGTCTGATAGGCGCGCAATGACTTCTAAACATACACCTCGCACGCGACGGCGAGCAGGAGTGCGTGGGTGGTGTAAAGGTCCGCCGCAGACGGAGGGCCTACACCTGTACGCTCGGTGTGTGGCATGGTACCCAGGGCGCTGGCACGGGCTGACTGGCGTTCATTTTGCAGGGATGGCGAGTCACTGCCCGTTACTAGAGCAGTGCCTGTTCCGCCAGCTCACCACCTCTTCGCTTCCAGTGTACATGTGGTAGGGACGCCGCTCTCACTCTCCGCCTTCCTCGTCTCGCAGAATTGACCTGTCTGATCTTGTTCGTCCGATCCTGTCAGTTCCCGCTCTGGCCATTTACGGCGTCAAACTGCCTTGCTGTTACAGATCCAGCTCTGCAGCAACAGTGCAGTGCCTGCGACATGTTTCAACGTTTGTCCTATCACCGCGACGGAGGCTATGTGAACCCGACGATGGCCTAGCAACCTCTTCCTTCATCCCTCATTTGTCAGTAGCTCCGTATCGGAGCCCTATGACTCGAGTCCTCGGTCCGTGTACAGCATGCATATAAAGGCTCGGCTTCTTGTCCCTCCTGTGCCCTCACCCAGTTTCCCCCCATGTATTCGTCCCACCTTACAATCCTCGAGCAGAGCTCGACTCTCTACTCGTCCGCTCCGGCCTTCATCGTTCCACGATCAGATCCCACCACCGGCCAGGTACACGATTGGCTTCCCATATCATATCAACAGTTCAAGGAAGACGTCGAATACACGGCACGCTACTACCGTACGATGTTCAGGTCCGCTGGAATTATAGACAACTCCGTCGTTGGTCTCTGGTGAGTCTTCATTCTCCGCACCTACGTCGACTTTCTGACCCCATGTAGGCTCGGTGGGACCACCTACCAAGACGTCCTCCATATATATGGCATCTCAAGAGCCGGCTATACCCCTCAACTGTTCAGCATACGACTTCCCAATCCCGATGTCATCCTCGAGCTCCTCCGCAAACAGAATGCCCGTGCTCTGATATACGCCCCCGATTTCGTCCACGCGACACTAGACTTTCCTTTACCAGCCTTTCTCGCAATTGAAAAGGATAGAATGGAACCTTGTCTGGAAGCACTGCCGCCACTCTCCCCTAAGGATGGGGATCAGACGGTCTTCGTATTCCACACAAGTGGGTCCACATCAGGCAGCCCAAAACTTGTACCATGCAGCCAACGATGGTTAAACGCAATTGCGACCAAGGCCAAGCTTACCTGTGCTCCTCACGATTCGCAGCGCCGAGATGTCACTACCTGGATGTCAGTCTTGCAGATCGTTCCTCTGTGTTGGTACTGATCCCCTGCTTATAGGGGCAGCATGTGTCATATTGCCCAAAATTTCAGTGAGTCCAAATTCTACTCCTTTTCCATGACAGTCCTGATGTTCTCTTCAAAGTGTTGATCGGTGCACTGCAACACGGAACCTGCACTATTCAGTCCACCAAAGTCGCATTTTCTTCTGAGGAGTTGGTCGACATGATTCAACGGTGTCATCTTAACCGTCTCAACCAATTTTCTACCTTCCTCTCCTCCCATCTTCGCAATGCTCGTTTGCATCCAAAGCTTCTGGAGCAACTTCGGAGTCTCAGCGAGATTATCTTCAGTGGCTTGCAGCTCCATCGTGAAGATGAGGAGTTTGCTTACCGCAATGGGCTCAAGATCAAGGTAAGCTGCACAGGTTTAGAATACGTGGACATCATTTTTGAGTTTTCCACAGAACCTTTTCGGAAACACGGAATGTGGCGCCATGCTTCTTTCTATAGGCGGCAGTGGTCGGGATGCCACATTGCTTCGTGCTCTCCCGGACACATCATATGCGTTCATTCCCATCGACGCTACCTCTGGACACCAGTCATCAACTCAATTGCTGGAGCTAGTAATTCTGGCAGACTCTGACGATTGTCCGGATCTCTCGCTGAGAGGTCCGGATGGCCATTTTCACACTGGCGACTTGTTCCAGGAGATGGCTTCAGGTTCATATGCCTTTTGTGGCCGCAACGATGACTGGATAAAGAGCGAGAACAGCCTGCGTTGCGACACCAAGTACGTTTCAACTCCTTAAGGTTTCGAGGCTGTTGATGAACAAGCTTTCTCAGAGCAATCGAGGACAACGTTCGTGTGACCTGCGGTGACCTCATCGAAGATTGCATCGTTGTCGGCACAGGCCGTCCATCGCCAGCGCTCTTTGTCGAGCCTGTTCCGGGGATAGATCACAACAAGCTTAAGAGGGAGATTATTCGTAAAACCCGTCCTTTCCACAACAGACGCTATCTCCACGAGCGTATCACTTCTCCCGAGCTGATCATTGTGGTCCCATCCAAGTCACTTCCCAGGACCGTGACGAAAGGGAATATCAGGCGACGGGCGGTCGAAGAAGCCTACCAGGCGCATTTGGACGCCATCTACACTTCTTTGCGATAAATAATCGATGAGCAGTTTAGGACATTCAAGATTTGGAGCTAACTTACTCGTCTAGTTGCTTATTTGTTACACACTGCCATAATCTTTGCTTATACTCGTCGATAATTACCTTAGATACAACGAGCATAATGCTTGCGGTCGTATTGCTCACGGACAGTCAAAAGTTAAGATGTTATTATAACTAGTTGCTGTAACTCGGAACGGATCGAAACAGGATATCATGTTACAATATCAGTTCGGAGTCGATTCTTGGGGTTGGACAAGGATATCGTCATTTGTGATCTGAAAGATGAAGCGAACGGCATCCCGAGTCCCAGACGACCTCGCCAAACAATACACTTGTCCGCTGTCGATGGGCCGCTTTCCATGACATACTCGGTGTAGTGCATCGTCAGGTGGCGCAGTAGGGGATAGGTTGGACGACGGAGATGACAAGGCGATATGGTGGGCAAGATGGAACGGAGATGAGGAAGAATGATCGGTATTGCTCAATGCCTTGGCGCCAAGGTCTGGGATGCCATGCTCGAGAGTGGGAAAGAGATGGAGGTGCTGCTTGTACAGCAATTCGGAGCAAGACGGTGCGGAGCTGAGTGCCCAGTTTGTGAGGACGGTGAGCGGGCCATGCGAGCGCTGCACGTTTTGGATGGCATTCAGAACGTGATGGAACGGGAGTAGCGTGGGGGTGGGGCCGACGTTTTCGGGGGCAGCAGCACGCAATTGCTCGGCAGAAAGACGGTCAGCCCAGTAAAAGGCGCTGATCGAGTCTACAGCGAGGACGGCTATCTCTTGGTCTGGCATATGGGACGAATGGTATGCCGGGAGATTCGCGATCGCGGCGGCGAGCTGGATGAGGGACGTCGGACGAAATATGTGCAAGCGTGCAAGAGTCCGCCAGACGCCTTCCTGTGGGTCGGGCGTGCTGGATGGGGAACGGGACAAACGTGAAAAGAGAAGGTGACGAAAACGCTGTATGTCAAAGGAGGCGTCTGTGTCGTAAACGACGGCGGCGATCTGTGCACCTGGCGAGGGGGAGACGGGGACGAGAAGGGACAGGAGGACGTGGTAGAGCAGATGGGTCTTGCCTGACGAGGCCGGGCCCTGGATCTCGATCACGTCGCCGCGATGGAGGGCAGGGAG
>JBBPKD010000785.1:0-14581 GCA_038089075.1 Singerocomus inundabilis
CAATGCCACCGCCACCCCCACCACCACCACCCCAATTATGACGGCGATGACGACAACGGGGTGAGGGTGGCCAACCCCACAGCGCCGCCACGACGACGACAGCGTGCGGGTGGCCAATGTCATGACACCGTGACGATAACGACAGTGTGGAGTGGCCAACCCCACCGCGCTACCCGACGACGACGCAACACTGGCCAATGCCACTGCACCACGACACCGACAATGTCGACGACTGTTCGGGAATGATAGTCAACCCTATAACGCTATGACGACGATGCAACGCCTGTAGCCAATACCATGACGACGACGACGGCGGCGGCGAATGCATATGGCCAATGCCGCAGCGCCACGACACCGACGACAACAGCGCATGGTTGGCCTATGTTACCCTACGGTGCGACGACGGCGCGCCACGCAACACATGAGGCCCATGCCACGATGCTACGACACGACGACTGCGCGGGGACGGTGACCGACCCCATGGCACCACCACCACGACAGCTGGTTGGGGTCACCCACCCTTGCGCTTGCTCATCCGCCCTGACCACCTTGTTTCCCCAGACTTGTTCGCGTGCAAACGCGAATGTGAGCATGATGACGTGCTCATTATTCACATTTGCACGCGAGCGCTGTTCTGGTTACCTACACTACTTCCCTCCTGCCAGACCTCAAGTATACCCCTGGTGAGTACAGGTAGAGGTTGACCCAAAGTATCTGGGGTATGCCCTGCCCATCCTTACGAGCAGTAGTAGTGACATTAATGCGTCCATTTGCTGGACTATTCTATGGATTTTATTTATTCTACTGCTCATAGCCAGTACATATTATCTGTTGTTTCATAGAGGTTACTACTGAATTTAAGAGAAGGTCATTGGAATCGACTTGACACCGGCCAGCTGTAACAAAGAAGTCGAGTGGTTCAGCTGGGACAAAAAAGAATAGAAAACTCGACACCGGATTTTCCCACTGAACTGTGGAGTACTGAATTTAACAGGGTGCACTTTAGAAAAATCCGATGAATCTGGCTATTCACTGGATTTTCTACTCAAAAACGGGGGATCTACTATCCACAGTGAGTGGGGTCCAGAGAGATTTGTGACATGCACAGGTGGTTGTAGTGTAGAGGTTGATTGAATTCTACAGTACATTAGTGCTACATTCTACACTGTAGTGCCACTGTTCAATTTTACGGTTCGATCTACTGCCCAAGTGTGTGCAGGCGATGGTGAAGTACATTTTCGTCTTGCAGACTCTACTGGCATGACCGAAGGCAATGCCAAAATGTGCGATTGTATTACTGGGTGAAACCGGGCAATCCGGCTCCCAAAAAAAAGTGCAGAGGAACCTCCACCGATGCGAACAGTATGCGAGTACTGGTCATGAGACGAAAAATGAATATTGAGGGGAGGTCCTTCCGGGACGAAACCGAACCAGGAACCACCGGCGATGGGTGAGACGGCATCGGACACAGCGCACATTTACCGGGATTCGGGTTCAGTATGTTTGGGGCTGTGCCTCGGTAAACCTCAAAGTTGAGACTGCCGGCTACCGTTCGGTTACCACTGGTTGGTTTCAGTGAAGTAAGAGTGGTAGGGTAGGAAAGGTGATCAAGTACTATTCAAGCCGAAGCACCGTCTCGGAAGTGGGGGCGTACCTTGGAATCGCAGGACCCCAACATTTCCCAAGTAAAAGATTATTAAGTCGCTGGCCATATAGCTATACAAAGAAGGGGGTACACATCGTCACCAAAGTAAAAGTGCCCGTGGTCAAGCTTGGACTACTCTTAGTATGTACAACCGCCTCGATGATCGGCTATCATCGATCAACCTTTTGATCAATTGCCTCGAAGAAAGCACACTACGTACACAGTGCAAGTGACACAAGAAAATTTCCACGCTAGGGCCGGCATAATCGCTTCGGTAAGAGCTGTCAACCCGAATGGCTATTATCTATCAGCTAGGCGGGGCTGAGCAGGTGAAGGTTCTCGTAGCCGATGTCAAGCCGGGCCCGTAGTATGTCCTAACAGATAAATGGGTGCCAGGGGAGAGGTGAGCATTAAACGTAATCCCCATAACCAGGATGGAGTGGACCACCTCAACTACTCAGTTTGCAGTTATTGCTTCACTCGCAGCAGTGTCCATGTACATGGTTGGGCGACTCATTCAAAATCGCATCGAGAGGAAGGGATATCCCCTTCCCCCAGGTCCTACACCTCTACCATTATTGGGAAGCGCCCTCTCTATCAGTATCGAAGAACCCTTCCGGACTTATACTGAGTGGCAGAAAAAGTACGGTGGGTATAGAGTAGTGCGACGTTAGAATACATTACTCTAACAGATTGAATTCTAGGTGATATCATGTATCTCCGACTTTTGGATATGGATGTCGTAGTCCTGAACACTCTGCCTGTCGCAACGGAGCTGCTTGATAAACGATCGCAGGTTTACTCCAATCGCCCTGTCATAGCATCAGTTGACTCGTCAGTACATCCTTCTTTGATTACATATGGTGAGATAAGATAAACTCACGTACCTTCAGATATGGACACGACTCCACCTTTGCTTTTGCGCAGTATGGTGAACATTTGAGGTTATGCCGACGGATATTCCATCAAACATTTTCTGCCAACGCTGCTGACAACTTCCATCCGATGCAACTCCGCAAGGCACGTCAGATGGTCTTGAGTATAGTGGAGAGTCCTGACGACCACATATCTCACTACTTGACGTAAGAATATCTAGTTCGACTGGAGTCGCCTCAGAGGATTCTAATATCCCCCTACAGGTTTACTGCTGCGGTCACGATGTGTTCCTTATATGACTACGATCCAAAGCCCCGGAATGACGAGATGGTTTCGATTATCAATAACTTCATCAATGCTTCGGTCCCCGTACTCTTGCCCGAGAAGACAGTTCTCCTTAAGTTATTCCCGTTTTGTGAGCAACTTTTGATAAGATTAAAGCGCACCCTCGCTGATATCGTTTTTGAAGTACTGTACATACCCGAGTGGCTCCCTGGGTCTTGGATCAGACGTGAAGCAAGAGTGGCACGTGAGTGGGGTGTCAAGTCGATTGAGGCACCCTACCAGTACGTCCAGAAGCGCATGGTAAGTTGCGTTTTTGTGAATATGTTTCCGTATGACATGGTATTGGTTTAGGAATCCGAGGAGGTTATTAACCCTTCGATGGTATCGGAACATATCACTCGCATGGAGAAGTTCGATGATTCTTACCGTGCAGTATATGAAAAGGCTCTCAAACAGACCTCTTTGACCTCATTTTTTGGTATGTTTCAACCATACGAGCTGCCGGCGGTAGAACTTACTTGAATGCTCGGTCATAGCCGGTGTAGAGACGGTATGTGTGCGTCCTGGGAGATAAATATGACACCCACAGAGCCCCCACAGGCTAGTTCAACAATATCAGCATTTACGCTTGCGATGGTTAAGAATCCTCACATCTGGAAACGTGCACAAGCAGATATCGATACTGTCGTAGGGACAGATAGGTTACCCGAATTTGACGACAGAGCGTCCTTACCATATATTGACGCGATCTTGCGCGAAATATTGAGGTGGCAACCGCCCACCCCTCTTGGTGCGATAATGAACTCAATTTTGCGAATAAATTTATTGATAATTTCCAGCTCCTCCACATGCCACTTCAAGTAGTGACATCTACAATGGTTTCTACATTCCAAAAGGTATTTAAAACGTGTTCACGAAACGTGTTCATAACGACGTTTTCTATTTGACAGGGGCAACTGTCTTTCCAAACCTCTGGTATGTAATTGATGTCTTTGTTATCTGAGCGGTAATGTATATCATTGCCTCAGGGCAATGAGTCGTGATGAAACTAGATACCCCGACGCAGAGAAGTTCATCCCTGAGAGGTTTTTAGATTTGGACGGGATGTTGACGGATGATAAAGTCGATTTCATTTTCGGCTTTGGGAGGAGAGCATGCCCAGGTGATCAACTATGTACCACTGCTTCCGTACATGCTCATCATTGTATTTCAGGTAAATACGTTGCCAATGCAACCATTTGGATAGCAATAGTCACGATGCTAGCGACTCTCGATTTCAATCCCGCACAAGATGCAGACGGAAATGATATCACATTCGAACCAAAGTATATGAATGGATTGTCTCGGTGTGTTTGAACTCATTGCCCTTGTTCGGTATCGATTGCAGAAGTCTGATTACATTGTCCCTTAGACATGTGTTGGCGTTCCCTTGTCGTATCACTCCCCGGCCCCACATCAGCAAAGCAATGCTCCAAAATCTCGTGATGTGAAATATGAATATGTCGAACATAGAGCCGAGTCACAAATATCCTGTAATGTGTTCCAACTTTATGTAGTGTACTTACAGCACTGTGATGTGAGACTAAATGACGAAGCTTTCGCTGTGGGCACAATATCGAGTGCTGACATAACCTCATTTTTGCGTCCGTGGAACGTCAGTTTGGTTTCAAAGGTGTGTACCGTTCTCAATCCAAATGCGCATTGCATGGTATTAGAAAACATTACCATCTCTAACAATCTCAGGGTTCTGCAATTTTTTTGATCCCCACCCCTGTCGATCGGTGTATCCCACCGAAATTGATGTTCTCACGAATGTTCTCTTCCGGCGTAGTATGAAGTCCTGTCGACGCACTGCACGATCAGTATTGGCTTTGTGATCCACATCACAAACACCGTCTAGGACTATCTTAAATACATATTGCAAACATCTTTAAGCTACTTCAAATGTCTCTCCCAAGCCCACCTGGTCCCCAGGACTCGCCAACCTTTATATCACCCCCATATCATACATGCAACCTACATCCAGCCAACGATCCGAAAAATCTCGTCATTTGCATCAAAGGCATGTTACGCTCGCCATTGGTGAGTGTTATTATTTCCCATGGGTGTTCATGAAACCCTGACCGCCTAAAAAGGTGCCCAAATCGAACGTACAAACCATATTTGAGTGCATTGAGACGAACGACATCAAGCATCTCCCCAAGCAGTTGAAATACATGCCCCGTTCCTGGTCAGCGGGCCTTAGCAGCATTCAGAACACGTGGCTGATGTCATGTAGGATTGTGTATGAATGTGGAGCATCATGGAGGACACATATGGTTGGTTAGCAAGACACTATAATCTCGGGGAACAAATATATCTCTTTGGTACATTTCCTCTTCTCCCACAGTTCATCACCCGACCATAACCCGCGTAGGCTTTGGTCGGAGTGCGTACGCAGCTAGGGCCCTCGCTAGGATGATATATGAAGTATGTCCCACTGCCCGTGCTGGTGGCACACCAGCGAAATGATGAATTCGCTTCATATTCATAATAGGTCGGGTTGATACAAAATCATAAAACGACGGAGCAGTTGATATCTAAGTCAGTCTCATTCTATTATTTTTCCGTGATCCTGAACGCGCTATACAGGGCGTATGATATCTATGAGATGAATCGTTCACAGCCCTCGTCCCAGACAAGGAAGAAGGCAAGCCAATTCAAGCACGATAATTGCTGGAAGGACCTAAGCGTGCATTTTGTAGGGGTATGGTACGTACTACATCAACATCATATTGGTCGATGCAAATCAGCCTAACGAATATCATAATTAGGGATACATTGTGCCCAGTTTAACGTAGATCGGGGCAGATTCTCCCAGTGTCATCTCCCAATCATGCTTGCCATTTTCGACATGCGCTTGCTCTGGACGCAGACGGTGATTGGGTATATCCAGAGTATCTGCAAGGAATCGTCAAGGATAGGAATAATATCGATACATCTGGCGCCAAGGAAGTTTGGTTCGACGGGGATCACATCGACTTGTATGGCGTCATCTCACCTTGCTTAATGTCTTCACTTACACCTCTTGGCCTCACTCATTCCATGCAAACTTGTGCTAATGACAATCCCTGACGTGCAGAGGTGCCGGTCCTGTCGAGGAATTCTTTCGTCCACTCTTGGACTCCTGGCCGTAGTTGCCGTGTAGAGGGAATGTACCACTCATGTGGATGTATCGGGTGCTGAAAGGCGGAAGTTCGGACCGTATGCACTCTGTTTAGACGCGTGGGCCCTTCTTTTTATGCTGCAGCTCACCCACAGACGACATCTCCCTTCTCTTATTTTCTTTTTGATACAGTTATTTGGACAGTGTTTACATCGAGCATGTCCACGCGGAACACTAGATATACGCGTCACATCCCCACTCCTTTTCTTTCCTCAATTCGTCACTCGCACGACGACTGAGCACACTTGTCTTAGTCCAACATCAGGAAGCATAAGAGAACGGTCTAATTCTGAAACCTCTAGACCTAGATCATTTTTCAAGCGGTTGATATCTTGTACCGCGTGAATCCACCACCCCATCCTAATGCCTCCGGCCAATTCCTGGTACGCAGAATTCTTCCCGACCCAATCTCGTGCACCTGACCTGATGAAACAGTATGTGGCAGTGAGTTCACTGGCACACATGCCAACCTTTCGAGTTGAGGGAACTTAGGCGAATAGACCAAGAACTCCCGACGGACCCAAGTGTCCGGTAGCCCTGTTATCAAAGGCCATACAAACGAATCCACGAGCGAAAATGCTTTGCTCTCAGAGGGTCAGCTATGCGATCAGATCAAGTTGCTCCTCTAGGGGAGACGGTGGAGGTTTTGAATGAACTTTGCTTAGCAAGTGATTTTGGAACAAACGGGGATGGGTTCGAACGGAGACAACTAGTCATCGCTATGAAGAGATGCATCACGTGATGACCAGCTCAACTTCGCATGTTTCGACAACTAGAAACAGCACAGCAGACTATACTCGTCTCATGTATCTTGGTCACACTGATGTTTCATGTTCGCTTTAGACTGGTGCTGTACGCCCTCTCTATCGTTTGCACTCAGGGACCTACTCTCAATACGGTGGCCAAGGTCATTTTCAGTACAACGAATCCGGCACTTTGGACACGACACCTCGGTAATCGGGCAACTTACATACTTACCGACTAAGTAGTTCCCTCTTGTGGGGGGTAAAAATGTAAACCCACGCCAAACTGCCTCTAGGATCTTACGTTCAACCTAACGAAGACCGCATACAAATGCAGCGTGATTGCTCTTCGTCTCATCGGACGACTTTTTACGCCCCTTTGCCAGCAGTCGTACAAGCCCCTAAGGTCAAGGTGAACTCAAGCCATTATGCCCAAAGAATACACCAAATACTGAACTTCGAGTTTTTTTTCAGATAGCTCGCAAGCTTAGCGCCCAACCCTTCGTTCCCAACTATCAGACCGAGATAGAGTTATAAGTCGTCAAGCAGGAACTCTGCGCTCGTCTCACTATGATTCAAACTTTCTTGACGCCCACAGAGCATTCACGGTCCATCCAGATCCAGCTCGCACCCATCTCGTTCCTTCCCAACAAAATCTTCATCCTCATTTTCAAACATAGACCCAACCACGTTTCGCTCTCAGCTCATGCACTTCCCCTGCCGCTCGCAGTGGCTGGTGTCCGTAGTAGCTGGCGTGCCGTCGTGTCTCGTGCTCCCAAGCTCGTTCACAGAGCCTCTCTCTGTGACGTGTCCGATATGGTCGTCTGCACTGTCATGAAGGGCTTGTTAAACTTCGATGCACCTCGCTTGACGAGAGTATTTGTCAAGGCCAATCACACGACCTATTCCCACTACTATCATCTCCGCCACTTCTATTTACTCCCTTTCCTTAGTAGTGGTGCACCCACCTTGATATTGACCACTTGCCGATCGAAACGTTTCGAGTGAGGACTGGCTGGCATTCAAGGTGCAGAACCTCACTCACTTTGTGAACCCAAGAATTCTCAACGCTAGGCTTCTTTCTTCCATCGTATCTCATCGAGTTCTCTGCTCTGTGCGCACTTTTACAGTCGACGCCGAATTTGATGACCCTTGCCTTGCATGGACCCATTATCGAACCTGATGAGGCCTTTCCGATGATACGTCCAATACGTATAGCTCTCCCTGCACTCGAGACGCTCATTATCCACTGTCTTGAGCCAGGTATCCGGTACCATTGCGAGCTCCTGAGTATCCTCACCACACTCAACCTCAAACATCTCGAGATTCCCTGGCATGATGACCTCACCATTGAGCTACCTTGCGCGAGCAGGGCGGCGGAGTATCTTCTGGATGGAGAGGGCAAATCGCATTTTGCAAGCGTGAAGGAGCTCTACTTGCACAATAGCACCGTCAAGTGGCAAATACCGACGAGGACGTTCATGGTCGCATTTCCGAAAGTGGAGGTCGTGCTTGGAGGGATGGACGTGGCGAATTTCGTAGCAATACTTAGGGGGCCTGTACGGTTGTGTCCTGCCTTCCCTGCCCAAGCTGTTCGCCGTCGGTCCTGGGACGCCTCGGTTTCGGAGGAGGGTGTGTTAGCGGACGATGCATGGCGGACAGTGAGGCGGATCGTGCTGAAGGAACCGGAGATGACGCGGTGGAAAGGGTGGGTGAGGGGTTTCTGCAAATGGCTAGCTGCAAAGGGACACAGCACGGAACGGGTGCATGTTGAGATTCGGGATTGTGTGCTGCTTGAAGGCGAACTCGATGAGCGTGGGAGGGCGGCGTTTCAGTGGGGTCTAGAGAGACTTGGACGACGTGCACAGGTAGTTGTGGTATGGAGATGAGTCTAAGACATCGCTGGCACGTGGTCGTGTGCTTGAGGCGGGCGGATGCTGTTCCTACATTAGCACTCTTTAGGTTGTAGTGCTACTGTCGAATTTTATGGATAGGCTTGCTGCACAAACATGCAAGCGATGGTAGAGTATATTCAACTTGCAAGCTGGTGATGGGGGGCGATGGCGAAACGTGTATGGGGTAAAATCCGATTCGAAAGAGCAACTGAAAGGGTATCTCCTCAAAAAGTCAAGAGTGTTCCATGTGGAACCAGTTCATATTCCTCCAAAAAGCCGTCATCGTGCCCGGGCCGCGTCCTCTGGTGAACGGGCAAAGGGAAATACCTCCCAGGTATCCTGTTGCTTGAATCACTTTGGAGGTGTTTCTTTCTGAGGCTGACAGTAGCTGACTCGACCACTAAAAGTTTCCAGAGGTGGCCATAGGCACTGCATGAAACCTCACGCGATCGGACCAAACCCAAAACAACAACGAAAAAAGGTCTTCAAGGCAAAACACATGCCGGTCTCAAGTGGACTTGAACGTACGAGCTACGAGTCAAAGGAAGCTCTTCTAGCCTTCGGGAGCATGGCTGATTTATTCCATGTTCAGATCCAGGTCCTGGAATGAACAGGGCTTCTATGTGTACTCAATAGCGTGTGAGTAAATGACAGAATGACTAGGAACTGACGGAGAGCTAGAGTGATGCTGACTCGGAGTAGCTTGTGTTCGAGGCTAGGAAGGCAGTGAGGCGGACATGAAAGATCATAGTCATAGTCCGGTGACCGGCTCCACGAGACGCCAGCTCATTTACTGATCAAGTAGCTTGTTTGTTCCAGGTTAGGAAAGCGGCGGACAACGGACATGAAAAGATCACACTAGGTACTATCGGGAGTTATCACCGTCGTAAAAAAGCCAACTGTCACAAATTGCCGGACTTTGCCACATTCTAAGTCCGAATCTTGGTCGAAGTGACTATGCTGGTCTACGCTAGCCTAGTGAGTGTGCGGCCATCTTTCTCTGGAAGTATCTTCGAAAAGGCAATGTTGCCTGTGGATGAGTATGGTTTGAACTCCCGCTTTACTCAAGTAGCGCGTCTGAACAAACAGATTCTGGTCGGTATCTTAGCGCCTACTTGGACGCCCGACCATTATGCAAGGACAGATCAATTGCCTTGGAGGACATTCTGCAAAAAATCCGACTGGATTACCGTAGGTCGTGTCCATATGCCGAATGTTCTGCAATGCGCCCGTGGGGCTGATGAGAAGGTGGTGTCACCATATTTACTGCTGGTTGGGCTAAAAAAAGGTCAGTTTCAGTACGGGTTACACGGAAATATCTGAGTGGCATATTTGTCTTTTACGTCAGGAGCTGGGTTGATTTTGCAAGGTGGGCCCTTTGTCCTAACAGATAAATGGGAGTCTCCGAGTGAGGTAGGCATTGATCACGATTTCCACAAGAATGGAGTGGACCTCCTCAACTACTCAGCTTGCGGCACTCGCTTCACTCGTGGCAATGTCTGTGTACATGGTTCGGCAACTCATTCAAAATCGCATCGAGAGGAAGGGATATCCTCTTCCCCCAGGTCCTACACCTCTACCATTCTTGGGAAACGCCCTCTCTATCAATAGCGAAGAACCTTTCCGGACTTATACTAGATGGCAGGAAAAGTATGGTGAGTATAGAGTAGTGCGAAGTTATAATGCATTATTCTAACAGATTGAATTCTAGGTGATATCATGTATCTCCGACTTTTGGATATGGATGTCGTGGTCCTGAACTCTCTGCCTGTCGCAACGGAACTGCTTGATAAACGATCGCAGTTTTATTCCAACCGCCCAGTCATAGCATCAGTTAGCCCGTCAGTACATTTCTTTTTCGTTGTAATGCCGTGAGATAAACTCATGTACCTTCAGATATGGACACGATTCCGACTTTGGTTTTGCGCAGTATGGTGAACATTTGAGGTTGTGCCGGCGGATATTCCATCAAACATTTTCTTCCGACGCTGCTGACAACTTTCGTCCGATGCAACTCCGCAAGGCACGTCAGATGGTCTTGAGTGTAATGGAGACTCCTAACGACTACATATCTCATTACTCGACGTAAGAATATCTAATTTGACAGGAGTCACCTCAGAGGATTCTCATATCTCCCTATAGGTTTACTGCTGCGGTCATGATGTGTTCCTTATATGACTACGATCCAAAGCCCCGGAATGACGAGATGGTTTCGATTATCAATAACTTCATCAATGCTTCGGTCCCCGCACTCATGCCCGAGAAGGCGGCTTTCCTTAAGTTATTCTCGTTTTGTGAGCAACTTTTGATACGATTAAAGTGCACACTCGCTGACATCGTTTTTGAAGTACTGTACATACCCGAGTGGCTCCCTGGGTCTTGGATCAGACGTGAAGCAAGGGTGGCGCGTGAGTGGGGTGTCAAGGCGATTGAGGTACCCTACCAGTATATCCAGAAGCGCATGGTGAGTTGCGTTTTTGTGAATAGGCTTCCGAATGACTCGGTATTGGCTTAGGAATCCGAGGAGGTTATTAACCCTTCGATGGTATCGGAACATATCACTCTCATGGAGAATTTCGATGATTCTTACCGTGTAGTATTTGAAAAAGCTCTTAAGCATACCTCTTTGACCGCATTTATTGGTACGTTCCAACCATATGAGTTGTCAGTGATCGAACTTACTTGAATGCTCGGTCATAGCCGGTGTAGAGACGGTATGTTGTGCGTCCTTGGAGATAAGTGTGACACCCACAGAACACTTACAGACTAGTTCAACAATATCGACATTCACGCTTGCGATGGTCAAGAACCCTCACATCTGGAAACGTGCACAGGCAGAGATCGACGCTGTCGTGGGAACAGATAGGTTACCCGAATTTTATGACAGAGCCTCTTTGCCTTATGTCGACGCAATAATGCGCGAAGCATTGAGGTGGAAACCACTTGTTCCTCTTGGTGCGATAATGAACTCAGTTTTGTGAACAAATTTATTAATGATCTCCAGCTGTTCCACATGCCACTTCAAGTAGTGACATCTACAATGGTTTCTACATTCCAAAAGGTATTTAAAACGTGTTCACGAAACGTGTTGATAAGGACTTTTTTATTTGACAGGGGCAGCTGTCTTTCCAAACATTTGGTATGTAGTTGATGTCTTTATTATCTGAGTGGTAATGTGTATCATTGTCTCAGGGCAATGAGTCGTGATGAAACTCGATACCCAGATGCAGAGAAGTTCATCCCTGAGAGATTTTTAGATTTGGACGGGATGTTGACAGATGATAAAGTCGATTTCATTTTCGGCTTTGGGAGGAGAGCATGCCCAGGTGACCAACTATGTACCACTGCTTCCGTGCATGCTCATCATCGTCGTTCAGGTAGACACGTTGCCAGTGCAACCATTTGGATAGCAATAGTCACGATGCTAGCGACTCTCGATTTCAATCCCGCACAAGATGCAGACGGAAATGATATCACATTCGAACCAAAGTATATAAACGGAATGGCTCGGTGTGTTTGAACTCATTGCCATTGTTCGGTATCGACTGCAGAAGTCTGATTCCATTGTCCCCTAGGCATCTGTTGACATTTCCTTGTCGTATCACCCCTCGGCCTCACGTCAGCAAGGCAATACTTCGAACTCTCGTTGAGTAAGAGCGCAGAGCCGAATCCGAATATCGTCTGTAGTGTGTTCCAATGTGTTTACTTCTTGTCATTCCGAGCAATGCAATCTCGCAGTACAAATGCAGTGGATAAAAAAACCAAAATCTATCACTTACTAGTAAAAGGGATTCGAGACCTGCCGACCCTGCAAGCAGTTTTTCTGGAGGGAAACAGAATACGCAGGCATCTAGAATCTGAGCGTAGTCATTGGAACGATTCTATACAACGAATTTGGCAAGGCTCAGGCTGTCTGGGCCCTGCCAAACATGTCGGTAGTGGGCATACCGCATATATAGGTGGTGTATGTGCTTATCTAGTACGGTGCTAAGCTATTTGCATATTTCACTGACTCTCTACCTTGATCCTGGTTGTGTGTGGCGACAATACCGGCGCTCTGGCTTACGTGCGTACATGATTTATATTCACCATGCAGATCAGGTTAACCTATCTCAAGCCCTCCACTGGACTTGCCCTCCTGGCCACCCTAAAAGTGTTGGAGAACAGCCCGTACCATAGCATATACCTACCCGATTTTATCTACACTCACTAGTTTACCGTATACGGACAACGCTTATTCACCTTCCGCTGCACCGCGCCGCGTCTTACCTCCAGTCCAATACTATACGACTGGAGGTGAGCAACACCTACGTACACTGTCGTTACCACTCGTACTGATATACCCAGCGACTTATTGTCTCCACACTACAGATTCGCTCGGTCTATAACAAAAAGAATGTTGTCACATGAGTTGTTCGGGGTCATGTCCAGGAAACGTCCCCAGGACTTGTGTGATGGGATTCAACCTTTTTTAGGCGATGCCGGCCAGACCCCCGGATTGGGCCATCGACAGGGACCTGGACCATACGATGCTCTTCCACATTTTCAAACATGGACTCAACCACGTTCCGCCCTCGGCTCATGCGCTTCCTCGTCGTGTCTCGTACTTCCGAGTTGTGCACACGTGTCTTTCTAACTTTTGCCGCGCCAATGACATACCTATATACATATCTAGAGAGGTCTGGAAATTTCGAGATCGAGGCGAACTTCTGTCATTGGCCTGTGCACAAGCGCGACCAAGAAGTCAATTCCAGTGAAGCATTCCCCGAGTCGATCGTTGGTACGTTACATCGTCATGCACACCGTTTGCAGAGCCTCTCTCTGTGGGACGTGTCCGATACGGTCGTCTACACTGTCACGAAGGGTTTGTTAAACTTCGATGCACCTCGCTTGACCAGAGTATTTGTCAAGGTCAATCGCATGACCTATTCCCACTACTATCAACTCCACCACTTCTATTAAATCCCTTTCCTTAGTGGTGGTGCACCATCATTGACCCACCTTGATATTGATCACTTGCCGATCAAAACATTTCGAGTGCAGACTGGTTGGTCGTTCAAGGTGCAGAACCTCACCTCGCTCACTCTGCAGACCCAAGAATGCCCAACGCGAGGCTTCTTTCTCCCGCCATATCTCATCGAGTTCCCGGAACTGTGCTTACTCTTATGGTCGACGCCGAATTTGATGACCCTTGCCTTGCATGGACCCATTATCGAACCCGACGAGGCATTTCCGATGATACGTCCAATACGTATAGCTCTCCCCGCACTCAACACGCTCATTATCTACGGCCACGAGCCAGGTATCCGGTACCATTGCAAGCTCTTAAGTATCCTCACCACACCCAACCTCAAACATGTCGACTCCTCGAGATTGTCTGGCACGACGACCTCGCTGTTGAGCTACCTCACGCGAACCGCGCAGCGGAGTATCTTCTGGATGGGGAAGGCAAACCGCGTTTCGCAAGCGTGAAGGAGCGTTGTTTGTACAACAGCGCTGTCAAGTGGCAAATGCCGACAAGGACGTTCATGGGTGCACTCCGAACGTGGAGGAGGTCGTGCTTGGAGGGACGGACATAGCAAATTTTGCAGCAGCACTTAGGAGATTTGGACGATTGTGTCCTGCTTCTCCTGCCCAAGCTGTTCGCCGTAGGTCCTGGGACACCTCGGCTTCAGAGGAGGGTGTGTTGGTGTTACGCTTGAACTTGGGAGGACAAGTGTAGACCCTTGGGGTTAGATGACTGTACTGAGTGAGCGTAGTGATATGAAGAGAGGGGTCTAGCATGTAGTGTAACCCAAGATGTTGCCTAAGCATGTGTTGTACATGGGTTGACTTAGCGATGTGAAGATAGCAACTTGGTGATTGCTAAGATGTAGTGGTACAATGTGTGTAGCAAGGGAGACAAAAGCTAAAGTATGGGTACTTGGTACAT
>JBBPKD010000786.1:0-14555 GCA_038089075.1 Singerocomus inundabilis
TACCCCACCCGGTCATCCGTCAAGGAAGAACACTCACCCGCTTAAATCTACCTGCAGCCATCCAACCCGAGGAATGTCCTTCATTTGGAGATCCTGCTCTTCCTGGTGGCTGAGCAGGCGATTGACTATCAGGGGCCTTGGGTGACTTTTCAAAACGTCGACTAGATTCATGTGGCGCGCCAGTGTCCTTGTCACTCATTCTCTGTAGCCACCTTTTCAATTTAGAGTAGACATGGCGTGACATGCCAGCATCAAAATTTATCTGTGGGGGTGTCTCTGCAGTACCAGCCACTGGCGGAGGACCCGATGGCTTTGATACAACATGTGATGGACCAGCCTGCAGTCTCACCTCCTCTGGGGGGCCGTGTGCAGACGAGGCTGGGGTCGGTGGCTGGAGCAACATCAATAAACAAACAGGAATGGAATATGGTGATCACCAACCTCATCAAAATTGAATTGCGGACCTGGAGAACCCGAGGGTATTTCAGCCTGTGCTTCATAAGAACAAGCTCCAGGAAAAAAAGAAAAAAATTCAATACCTTGAGAATATCATCACCATCTTGTCCAGAATTCTGAGGTTCATTCTAATGTACACACACAATCATGCAGTTAGTGCAATACCTAATAACAGAATGACAAAGTATACCAGATTAGATGGTTCATTTCCAGAGCTGTCTGAAGTCAGAGGGTGCTCATCTTGATGCCCCTCCTTGTGAGTAGAGGTCTGACATAATTAATCAATGTAAGAGATAGTGCAGCATTCTGAAATCCCAATACTGTGAAGATACAAACTCACATGAAAAGGACCATATGCGTCTGAAAGAATTGTGCTGAGATTACGAACGATGACCTTTCCATTTGTGTGTCCTGTTGCGATGTAATTGGCATCCAGTGAAATTGCAATTGACCATATCTGTTTGCTGTCCTCGATGACAGAGCCAATCTGAGTCAACGTTGACGTGTCCAAAAATAGAATCGAGTGCAATGTGAAGGTAGCGAGAAATTTGCCATTGGCGGCTACAGCAATAGAGGGTATGTCGTCATCACTGTCACTGAAACTCAGTGATTCCACCAGCTGAGTTCCAGTGGAGATGTCGAAACACCTGACTTTGTGGTCATATGAGGCAGAGAAAATGTGCTGACCATCAGCTGACCAAGCAAGGGGAGTCACAGCAAATAATTCGGGCGCAGTGATGTTGATATTGAGCAACTCGTCGCCTGTCTGAGCATCGAAAATGCGAATTGGACCATCGTAGCAGGAAGTGGCAACGAGTTTGCCGTTGGGAGAGAATCGGATTCCATTGACGGACTTGTCGTGTTCGAGTGGCCCGACAAGTCTCTTTCCTGTTGCAATGTCCCAAATATTCGCCTCCCCCGACGGGCCAGTCCCTGTTGCAAACCTGGTCGAGTCTGCAGAGATGTCAACTGCATATACCCAGCCTTCACCCTCCATGTTGATGACCTTTTCATGCAACTCTCCGTCCCACACGCTTGCCCCCTCCCCGGTCCCACACACGATCCACTTCTGGTCTTTCGACACAGAAATGGCAACCACGTGCCTTCCCTCGAGTTGCTTCCCGACCATTTGGCCATCTGCAAACTGCCAGCGTCGAATCCCATCATTGCCCCCACTTAATAGATGCTTTCCATCAGGGTGAAAAGCAACTGCATATATCGATCTAGAGCTGTCGCCAGCGTCAAGTGCTATCGCTTGGTCTTACTGAAACGTCAGTATTTTTTCATCACTCTGCACAGCTACGCACTAGCATTCGCTGACGACATCTTTTCTGATGGTACACAGCCGTTTGATGTTGAACGGTCAAGGAATAAGGTGTCTCGGTGTATGCGTGGTATGGAGAGTGTCGTGTTGGCACGTCTCCGCGCTCGGCGTTCTCAGTATGAGCCCTCGTGTCTCTGGCGCTTATTCTAACTCTGCAATCTCACCTCATCCGGCTTCATCTGTCATCTTAATGCCGACACCACCTGCCTTCGTTCTCCTCATCTCTGGCTCCCTCTTCCGCGTCCTTTTCGTCGTCGTCCTTGCCAGTCTCGAACAACGTCCCACCCTATCCAAAGATTAAGTTATAGTCAATATGTTTCCACTCGAGATGCCAGGGGCCAGTGTCGCCGTTCTCTATCCACTGCGGATTCAACGGGGAGATTCCCTCCACGGCACCTACCGATAGTACCTAATACACCCCCGCTATCACTGACAGCATACAGGATGACCGTCAGAGCAAATATCGCATCCATAAGATGCCAACACATTTTGTTTCTCTAGTTTGTCTGAGCCCGAGAAGCTAGAATTGGGATTTTAGTTGTGACCAGGAGAGCACACGGCCATTGGGGACAGCCTATAGCGTGAAGCAAGAATAGAGAGGGAGGTCGTGAGTGATAAATGGAATAGGGCTGGAGGTGAGTTCGAATACTTGCTCTGGATGTCGCTATAGAGATATAATATTCCCAATCTTTGTAGATCACTCAAAGTTTGAGTTCTTCCATCTCATAATTGTCCATGTTTGACTCAAATATTTGTTGATTGTGTTCCATAGTGAGAACGAGTTCTGCTGTGTAACCCGGATCATCGACCGAACGAGTATAGTACGACATCCTCTGCTCGCTCCATCTTTATCGCTCCTGGTTCACTGTCCTCCATCTTTGGAGCCCCCGACAACATAAAGAGGCTGTCGACGAGTCTGAATGGGTCTCGAAGGCATGCAGCAGCTACTAAGAGGAAAAAGGGCATGCTGATTGTACGGGCGCGCGTGAACAAATGTGTTCCGATAGCTCTGCAACAAATAAAAAGACGGGATACAACTCGTACAAATAGCACACATGCAAATTGAAACACATCAGTAGGTTATCAAGGGGATATGACCTGATTGTGCTCAACATTTGTGAATAAGGCGAGCAAGCCTCGACGATGCTCGCGCCATCCTCAAGGCATCCCAAATAAAATCATGCAAAGGCTGAGCTGGGAACCGGCCAGCGCTCGCTGTCCAGAATCTATACCGGGACCAATTAGTCCGGATGATCCGGAATCTGGACGCACAAGACCCATTCTAGTTGCTTCACAGAGGCACAGCAATGGCCGACCGATGACGGCGATCATGGCATATGACATCGAGTTCACCCGTTGGCGGCCAGTCACCGCTCGCAAGAAAGATAGAGACGAGGACCATTGCCTAGTCATCAAGCGATATGGCCATTAAGTGCACGTTGGAAAGGACAAGTCTCCATTTGTGTTATTCGCCATAGCAGTCTCCATCGCTTCCCCGCTCTTGGCAAACACCCAAAAATCGGCGGCCCGTCGTGTTTACTCTGCATATTTACCTTTCTCCAAGGTCAGTCCCCCTTGTAGCTTCTTATTTTTTGATGTTCTCACTGCGCGATAATTCCCTGTACTGCAACATTATGATACATTCAGTCTAGGCAGATGTGCTCTAACCGTATCCACTATGTTCTTCTTACCCAATAACCTTAGTCGATACAGATCCACAAGCCTTCCAACCGTGTTGAATATGCAGGTGCCCACCGAGTAGCTACAAACGATGATGGAATACGAGGGGTAGTTATCGAGGTCACATTCGGCACGAACGAAAAAGTGGTATCATGCGTACCTCTTGATCCAGGGGTAGCCTAGCAGCGCACCACCATGACCGGGGATCACAACTGCTACATTAACACATCCCAAGAAATTAAGTGATGGCTACAATTGATAAGGCGGGTTCAACATCATGAGAGGACAGAAAAGAACGGTAATCTCACTGTATTTAGGACCTCCTCCACCCTCGGGGACAGTCCACGTGATGTCCTGAGTGGGTACCTTGATGTCACACAGCTTGCAATGGATACAGTTCTGCGACATCCGGTCAGCAGGAAAACCCCGTACAACAACGGCTCGGGGCGCAAAAGGGACTGACTCACCTGGGAATTGATCACCAACTTCTTTCCGTCCCATCCTTCCTCCTTGGATGCTGCCTCGTCCTCAATGTACTCGTACACGCCGGCTGGACACGCGCGTTGAAGCAAGCCTGCATACTCCCCCACGTTTCTACGCACATGGGCTCTCCGCACGGATACATCCTCTACGCCGTCCTTGCGCACGCGCAGATGAACAGGCTGGTCCTCAGCGTGATTCGTACCCGTGAGCGTCAACGATGTGAGCAGATCCGTCGACAGCGGCGGTTCGGGTGGTGGATACTCGATGGGTTTGCATTGACTCGCTGTGAGTGTATGCGCAGCGTCCAAGCTCCGAGTCTTGTTACGGAACGTCCAAGGCGTGCGGCCCCTGAGGAAGAGCGAATCTACCCCCGAGTATGCGATACCACCCCAGATGCCCAATGACGTGTTAAAACTCGCTCGCAGGTTGCGTACTTCGTTCAGGTCCGACCACACCCAGCTGTCTCGCACTGTAACATCGTACTTGCTCATATCACTCGGAGCATTGGTATCGGCGTCTGATGACGCAGCTTCTATGAGCACCTCAGCAGCAGCCTCTGCTGCGAGCATGCCGGTCTTCATAGCGTTATGCGTACCCTTGATCTTCGCAATGTTGACGAACCCGGCCGAGCATCCTATAAGAGCACCACCCGGGAAGTCGAGTCTGGGTACCGATTGTAAGCCTCCTTCGTTCAATGAGCGAGCACCATAGGTGATGCGGGTAGAGGAACCGGACAAGAGTTTGGCAAAATAAGGGTGGTGCTTCATACGCTAGATCCACGTCAGACCCGAATACGACACATACCAGAACAGGTGAACGCTCACTTGTAGCTCTCTGTACGGACTAAGATATGGGTTCGCGTAGTCGAGGCCAATCACCAATCCAAGGCTGACAAGTCCGTCTGCCATGTGATACACCCATCCTCCACCATACGTCAAATAGTCTAACGGCCAACCCATCGTATGTACGACCTCGCCCGGTCTATATTGGCTCGGATCGACACGCCAGACTTCCTTGAGACCGATGCCATATGTCTGTGGATCTGCGTCCTTGCGTAAGTCAAACTTGTGGATGAGTTCCTTGGAAAGCGAGCCGTGAGCGCCTTCGGCAATGAGCGTGACCTTTGCGCGGAACTCCATCCCTGGCTCGAACGTCTCCTTCATACGACCCTGCCTGTCGAGACCGACTTCGTTGGTGCGTACGCCGGCGACGCTGTTGCCATCCTCACCGTATACGAGACCGGCACCGGCAAATCCTGAATAGACTTCCACCCCAAGCTCTTCGGCGATAGTCCCTAGCCACGCCGTAAATTGAGAGAGAGAAGTGATGTAGTTGCCCTCGTTGGACATTTGAGGCGGGTGTGGGATGGGAAAGGAGTATTTCTTGGTGAAGAAGCGCATGGCGGAGGACGTTGCGGGCTGTTTGAGAGGGTGATCATCCCTCGAGGACCAGTCTGGAAGCAGCTCGTTGAGCGCGCGGGGTTCTATGACAGCCCCGGAGAGGATATGTGATCCTGTGTGTCACGCAGCGGTCAGACAGTGGAGACGACATGAGTGAAAGGAGCCAACTCGCGACGCACCTACCTCGCCGCCCTTTTCGAGGACGACGACCCGGAACTCGTTTCCTCTTTCTTGCCCGAGCTGCTTGAGACGTATGGCAGCACTGAGACCAGCCGGACCGGCTCCGACGATGCAGACATCGACGTCCTCGGAAATGCGCTCGATGGTCGCTGGGTCAAACTGCTCTCGCCTGCGTGGTGCGAAGACGTGGAAGGCGGCACGTCGAGGACGGACGACACTAAAGGCGACTCGGTGTCTAACAGAGGCCAACATGGTCGAGCAGACCAGCGCAAAGCTGGTCGTGACATGCTTCGTCACTTGTCACTGTATTACGTCACGCACTTCATGTGGCTTCGCACCTTTACAGTACTGCACTACGATTATCCAAGAATAAGAGTTCATCACGCGCGAAACCAAAAAAACTGTTGGGGTGTTCTATGATGGTCTCATTCAAAATCAGGATTTACAGTCTACTTGATCCCTACAAGGAGGGTCTGGAATCGGGGACAGATTCGGGGAGTCGCTCTGTTCTATAGAGGATCATTATCATATACGTAGTACGTAGTATCGTTTCAACTTATATTCCTTACAGTTCCTTATTTATGCTGCGACAACTTTTCTCCAGTCCCAGTGGGCTCAACTACAGGTGAAGCGTCGTTGACACGCTCATTAGCTATCACTTACTAGTTCTTATCAGGATGTATAGGCCATTTTTATTCGGTCATCCATGCTTGGTCTGCTCGTGTCAGTCTGTATGGAATGAATCCCTGTCTAGGAGGTCCCAATGAAACATGGCTTTCGAGGCCGGTCCGAATTCAATGTGAAATGGCCGGAGGTGAGATTTTTCCGAGGATCTACATGACTGAATCGGGGCATCGCATGAAACATGGCGGCTGAGCATGAGAAGAGTCTGGTACAGCCTCGAATAAATGGCGCATACCCTATTCAGTTCCAGATGCTCTATCGCGTCCATGACCACCTTTTCTCAGTGGAGGAACTGCGAAAGTGACGCGGTCCGTTACAATGCATCTACCAACAGCGATCTGAACTGTGCATATAACATGATCAAACCAGAGTTCTGTTGTAATTAATGTAATATCGTGTATGGTTGCGCATCTCGTGGTTAGGTCCGAGGGTCAAATGGATACTACCAGTGAACGAGACATCTGAGTCGTGTAGTAGTCTATGTTAGGAGTGTGACACAGGTGTTTCAGTATCAGCATGGAACTAAGAGGGCTCAGGTCGAATTAACAAGTTACCAGGATAATGATCTTGCGTCAGGTCCACCCCATTGAAACGTCTTCTCTCCCACTTCACTGTGCTTTGAAACACCTCGATGACCTTGTCTATGCCTTACTTCTAGTGATTGGCATAGCTCAGGCTCCGGCCCTTAGAAGAGCTTTCCCAGGCTCGTGGCCCGGCTTGAGGCGCAGAAAGCCCTTGGAGGGGTAATATACCAACCGGTACAAGTACTGTACAGTCGCTCAAGCCACCGAATGCGATACCTCGGACATAATAAAAGATTAATTTTACTCCTCCCCATTTAATTCCGCTTACATGGAGGACTACACAGCTCGTCCGAAACGGATAGCCGTTCCATCGGCTCGCTCACGAGATTCTGAGAATTATGAGAATGCAGTCACGCCCGGACTGCATTCCCACCACTGACTGCAATGTCTTAAGTGTTTCAGATGCCGTGATCTCTTGTTCTCTGATGACCCATCAGTTTTGTCAGAGGTAGATGGCTTAATGTATAAATCTGATGTGAAACCAAACCACATAACAAGTGAGGTTCGGGATGATATTGTGGGTTTAACAGACAATGAGAGCTTAGGTAATGTGGATGAGTACAACAAGATAACCATAGCTACAATTGACTAGGTTTATTTCCTACAATAATGCTACACTTTCTTGTCTACATTGTGTCAAAAAACCCTAACTCCAAGCAATTTCAGCCCAACTCCATCATCTCCTACATCAGAGTTCATTGGACCTCATCAGAGTTATCATGGACACCTCAGAGTTGACAGGAGTTGCTCAGAAGCCACTTAGATAGATGTTGGAGTTATCAGCAAGGTGTGTGAGTGTACCTGCACCCATGGACTTTTATATCAGATCTTTGTTTTCACCTCCCTCAGTTGTCTTCCACCTTCTTGGACTTCAGCTGAGGTGAGTCCTTACTTAACCTTATTTCCTACATAAACTAATGTACATGTAGTGGGCACTACTGCCCTTTACTTAGTTTTAACAGGCTTAAGCTGAAGCCAGCCCTAAGCCCTTGTCAGGGCTTGGCTCAAAGATTTCAATAGTCTGTTGCATCACACAATTACCAAGTGAATCTCTGCTACTCATGCACTTGCATCCTCAATCAAGTACCTATTTCTATCATGGCCAACAATTATATTTCTTGCTAATGTGCCAGTGTATTGTAATACTTGGCTGTGAATACTATAACCCATTTCCCACATGTACAAGATTTATTGGAGCTGCTAACAGAGTTATCTATTGCTCACCATATTATATGTTTTGGCCCAAGGTTCTCACCGATCAGTCTAAGGCCTTTCGAATGTCTTATGTTTTTAGATGGCATTGTCAAGGTGTATATGTTGAGCAAAGAGCATTATAAACTACCAGAAGCTTTTTTCAAGTTGCAAAATGTGTTCCCAAAGTCCAATAAGATTATGATACAGCTACAAACATACTGGAACATTATGCTGTTTGTGCCAAGGCTTATAAGTTGCTTATAACCCATTTGCCGCGACTCAGAATTATGTGTGACATTGATCACGTTCGCAATATCACTAAGGCACTTAGAAGGGTAGCCAGGCACTCGTGATAATGCAGAAGTGGACAGTGGAATCTGTTCATTTGAGGTTTCAAGTTGAGCGCCGGTGCGCAATTTGAAGGAGCTTGGGACTTCGATTTCATTGATCATTTGTATCATGGAGCAAAAGCGCGTACGCACAGCCCGTTGTTGCTTTCTTTTCATTCTGCATCCGAACTGGAAAACCATGCCATCACTCGTTTCGTATATGTTATAAGGCAAATATTTGATACACCGGGCAGAGGATATAATCATTGACAGAACAGACTAACATGCCAATCCACCTGTACCTGCAGCCATTGTCTTCTCAAGTCTAAGCTGTTAGACGTCCCTATCCCTCCTTCACTAGTCATGTCCTCCAACTTGCAGTCTGTCATAGAAAATTCCCAGGTGACCAGCTATGTATTCAGTGCAGTCACTCATACTGTTTGTCAATCACTGATCTGATTTGTAACAGCTGCTACTTGCCATTACCACTACCGTCATATATGATTATGGTAAGTGATGCTCGTGTGTGCCCCATTCTTGTTTGTTCTGAAATAATTGTAACTCTACCATTCAAGTCCTCACCTTGCCGAGAGAGGTGTGTAACTGTGCTCTCTAGCATAGCATATCTCTTTGCTGATGATATCTAAAGATAGAGTATGTTTGGGTAATGTTGATAATATCCGGAAAGAACCAGCCCCTGATAGTCTTGCAGTGCAGACCCTGGACATGGGTTTCTACGATCTTTGTACTGGTATGTCATGGTCTAAAGGCACAGGGAAAACCAAATCACAGGTGGTTAAAATTAACAACTCTATAGGTCCGCTATTGTGGTATTTGTTCAGCTATGTAGGTATATCGTTGCTATAATGCATCACAAATTACACACCATTCATGTCAAAACTTTGGCAGTGCTTGTAAGTCTAGCAGCTTTAAAGCCAAGGTCAATCTGGCTGAGCAAATTGATATTAAGATGGTGTTTTTTCTGGCCCTCTCGAGGTCAGTTGGTCTGCTTTCCGTCTTATCTGCTATTGACAAACCAACTTCTCACAGGTGTATGCATTTTAGTCTTACTGAATGACAAACCAAACTGATAGCAAATCTATAGTTGTAAGTAGATCAGCCTTTTACTGCATCCCAGAATGCTGGTATGAGACATGATGGATATTCCAAAGGTGTTGTCGTCCTTCATGTAGATACTTGGGCGTTTGAGATATTTTATAATGCTGGTGATTGTGAGTAACTGTGCACCTTGACAATTGATTTCTTTCTCTGAATCATGGTTTCAATAACAGTGGTGATGATTCTGCGAGTGTATGCAATGTGGAATCGATCGAAAAGAATCCTCTGGATGCTCCTTTGTATCTATGTGCCACAGACTATCATTGCCTTTGTGTATGCAGGCGCTTCCAAGGCACAGTTCTTAGGTAAACCTTCGGTTGGATCATATTCACGACTACAGTCTCATATGGATCTTATTCTAGTTACAGTACTCCAACCTCTCAGTTTCTCATTTTGTGTGGATGGATGGGTCAACACTGTACCAAAACTCTACGTATGGGCTATAAGTGTGCGGTTTTTTCTCGCAGCTTTACTGTTGGTCCTTGCTGTCGGCCAAACCGTGAAGCAATCCATCGAGATGTACAAAACGACGAAGCAGTGGCAGCCTAATCGATACATGCAGCAGCTCGTGAGAGATGGAATTATTTATTTCGTCTTGTACGTCTCGATTTCCCTCTCTCAATTTTGCCTCTGTTTATCACCGAGTTCTCCGTCCCACCCTTTTCCTGAGTATTTGCAGGGAAACTAACTACTGAATTTCCAGGATGATGTTACTTAATTGTTATGGCCTGACTACATTTGGCGGCATTCCGAGTTCCATTATCGGCGTGTTTTGTGGCATAGGCATATACCCTATCATGCCACGATTCATCATCGGCATTCGAGAACTGTACGACCGTGATGTTCATCGTCGCTGCCAGGGGGTCGACTCTGGATTCGGTGTGGAGTCGCGACTCACTGCCAGCCAAAATACTACAGTGTCTGCGATCGAATTTGCGGATGTCGCCCCGGTGCAAGATCAGGCGGTAGAGGAGGATGCGAATCAATCGGAGGGAATCCAACTTCAAACACGGGGAGAAGGTGCGCATCAGGTCTGAGTGGGGGGGAAGGGGGGATTTTGGATGAAACTCGCGGATGAAAGAGCGCTGTCAGTGGGAACTTGATAGACACGATAATGGGGTTTTTCTTGGGACAGTGACTCGAATACAATTTTTTCCCCTTATTTCTACATATTCTTGTCTATGTATGTATTCAGTATCTCTCTATGCTGCACAATGTAGGAATGGTCCTGGTGGAGAAGTTCTCCTTGCATGTGTGATCTGATTCCATGCTGGCACTTAGCCCTGAAGCATAGAAGTTTACCTGCGCTTAGGCTAGGCACGAGACGAGCATGAGACCAGCTGGCGATATCTGCTTTTACAAAAGCAGAGTTGAACTACCAGCTGGACCACCATCGGTGGTGTTGGACACGGTAAAGAACAGCGGGGAAATTATTTTGCGCATGTGGCGTGAATTCATCACAGAAAGGATCTAGCCCCTGGAAAATCGGGGACAATGTGGTCGCTCCCCGTCCAAAATGACAAATGCAGAGTTCAAGGGGTGCAATAGATACCGTACAAAGGCTCACCATTTCCCAATGTCATCGGGCATGGGAGAGAAACACAGTCGGGTCCTCTTCTGAGGGGGTCTGGATCGAAGCAAACGACGCAACATACACACTGAACCATTCCCGGTCGAATACCCAACGGATCGAATACAGCTGACGGCCACAAAGGTCATAACAAAGGGTAAATCGAACTCGGTTGTCTCTACCCTTCCTCGGCGAGCCATGCCGACGACGTTCGGGATGGTCCGAAAGCCATGATAGGCCACGAACGACATCTCTCTCATGCCGATATCAGTAACCCGGGACGCCTGATCGTCATGTTCCAAAAAGACCCAGGAGTGTGTAGTAGGAAGCACTCACAACCTGTAACTAGGGTAAAGGCTTCGTACATCGAAACATTCAACTCCGTGTGTGCACTCTGCAAGGACACACGAGTTCTACCCACCACTAGCTTCTGAAAAGAATAGAAAGGTGTCGTCCTCCAACCAGGACGAGTACGAGGCAACACTGCCGGGATGCGTTAGCTGAACAGATATTGATGCGGCTAGGTGCGCGACCTGCATCTGGGGTCTAGTGGACGACATCGAGAACGTGATATTGATGAACCAAATCGTTATGCCCACGCATGACTGCCAGACTGTAGAAAGACTTGATGCAGTGAAAATCTGTGCCTGTGACCAAATAGTACACGGTGGACATCGACACAGACAAGAGGATTGACCCAATGGAATATCGTACGTGTGGTCTTCAAGGATGGCCGCAAGTAGATCTCTCCGGGTGGGGTGAGGGATCCCGGTCAGGAATGCACAAGGTTTTCGATTGTCTGCTACAGAACCCAATAACGCGCGTTGAATTTGGACTGGACACAGACAGCGACGGAGAAAATATCAACTTACGTCAGGCCTGACAGAATTTGGTGGTTCTATACTGGTGTCGACATAATTGAACCGCGATAGAAGACCTGTAGAGACGCCCACCGCCGAAATTGAGCAAGTTATCGTTATCATGTGCTGTAGCTGCTCCACCTTCATGTACGGCGTTGCATGTGACCCATGACGAATCCGATTCAAAATAATGATAGAGCTCGGTTCAAAGGCGGATTTTATTCGGACCTTCGGACGCTGAACACACTACAGACCCCTTCACCAGGGACGCCCTCCACGCACCTCTTACACTCCCATGAATAGAGCTTCTGTCACCCTTTTGAACCAGACTTGCCTCTTTCTTGCTCGAGGTGCTTGAGGCCGGGCCGGCTCCGACGATGCAGGTATTGACTTCCTCGGAAATGCGCTCGACGGTCGCTGGATCAAATGACTCTCGCCTGCGTGGTGCGGGGACGTGGAATGCGGCGCGTCGGGGAACGCGACTCGGTGCGGAGGTCGGTTGTGATATGTCACGTTACACATTCACGTCACGTCACACTGACCCTCCCGACATCGTGCACGACAGTGACGGCAACGTTGAAATTTCTCAGATAAAGCACGCGTCTGACAGCTCGTCGCGCTCACTACGGCCGCCCTCCACGCGCCTTCCACACCTCCATGACTGGCTTCTCTGCGGTGCCCATCACTGACGAGCCTGAGGATGGACAACGCTGGGCCGGTGTCGCCCGCATCGTCGGGCCCAGTTGGACACAGCTACCATCGCTGACCGTCGGTCTCCTTGGCGTGCAGATGCTCTGGTCCGTCGAAATGTCCTATGGCGAGTCTCCACTTCGCTTAGCGATCGTTGCTGACGTCACGCAGGCTCACCATACCTGCTCTCGCTTGGCCTGTCCAAGTCGCTCATGGCCATCGTGTTCCTCGCTGGACCACTTTCTGGCCTCATCGTGCAGCCCGTGATAGGCACGTCCCACCATACGGCTGCCGTCCAGCACCCCATTCTCACCATAAATTCATTAGGCGTGCTCGCCGACAATTCAAAATCCCGGTTTGGCAGACGGCGGCCCATTATCATAGTCTGCGCCTCATTGTGTGCTCTCGCCACCCTCCTCCTCGGATTCACCAGACCATTCGCATCCATATTCACCCCCCTCAACTCGGTTTCGGTGAGTAACCCATTTGCCGATACTTCCTGCCACAGGGTCGCTTACCCGCGGCAGAATGACGTTCTCACCATCTGGCTTGCTGTCGCTTCCATCTATTTCATAGACTTCTCCATCAATGCTGGTGAGTATTGTGAATCGCGTCCACAGAAACCGCAGTCTTACGTCCTTGTCCAGTCCAAGCCCTTGATCGCGCGCTACTCGTGGACATCTTACCTACCGCTAAGCAGCCTGCGGGCAACGCCTGGGCAGCGCGAATGGTGACCATCGGCGGTATGGCCGGTTTCTTCGCGTAAGCGTGCATTGCCTCTGGACGCCGCATCTCCCTCACTTCGACCCGTATTCCAGAGGAAATCTCGATCTGCCACACCTTTTCCCCTTCTTGGGGAGTACGCAATTGCAGGCCTTGTCCCTCATCGCGGCCTTGCTCTTGTTCTCGACCCAGGCGTGGATGTGCTTTCATGTAAAAGAGCGTGTTTTGCTCCGCTCATCGTACGATCCCTGTTGTCTTACTGTCATGGCATGACGTTCTGTTCATGTTCTCTGCAGAAGTCATTCAACGGGACTTCGCCAGGAGGCGATGAAGCTCTGGGACACTTTCGTGAGGCTGCCTAGTGTCATCCGACAGATCGTGCGTTCTCGCCTCCTTGTTTCCAAATCGGTATTGACCCGTACCCGCAGTGTTGGATCCAATTCTTGTGCGTGTTCCCGTTCGCGGCACACTTCCCGCCTTGATGGTGCCTAGTTCGTCGCTGGGATGGTTCCCTGTGCTGTTCTACGCCACAGTGTACATTGGCGACCTTCACAAGAGATCGTTGCCTATTCCAGAAAGCGAAGATGCGGCGATTGCCCTTGATGAGGAATCCACGCGGCTCGGCTCGCGCGCATTCCTTTACAGTTCCTTGGTGTCCCTGGCAGCCAACATCATCATGCCCTCTTTTGTTGTCTCACAGCGTGCGGGACACGCTTCCAGCCCCCTTCAGCCAAAGCAGAAGTCGTGGTTAGAACGTGTTCGGATGCACTTGGCCAGTTTATGGGCATACTCCCACTTGATTTTTGCGATGTGTATGGCTGCCACATTGTACGTCCATCATTCCTCCTTTCTGAGGTATTCACATCAGCGGCGATCTGATGTATCTGTTTTCTTTTTTCTCTCTTGCCCTTGCCATCTATTGAAAATACGTAGCGTGACCTCGACTGTATCGGGCGCAACCTGGATCATTTCTGTCACCGGGTTCTGTTGGGCAGTTGGATTGTGGGTGCCTTTTGCTTTGGTAAGTGGAGAGAGAAAGATCGGGGCACACGACCTTGCCTGACGTCGACCTGTTTTTACCCCATACCCCAATGACCACCATAGCTCGGGGAGGCAATATTATCCCACCCAGCCTCAGATGATGCGGGGTCAATCCATCTCGTCGACACGCGTTCGACACGCATGTTTTATCCACGCGATGACGTCGAGCACAACATGAACGACGAGGAAACCCAGCAGCTTTTCCACGCGGACATGGACAATGATGACGACGACGATG
>JBBPKD010000787.1:0-14549 GCA_038089075.1 Singerocomus inundabilis
GCGGGGTGCAGCTGGCCGATCTCCGTACACGGGCTCTGGCTGTTCCATGTCAGTCGGTTGGGTGAGTTCACTGCGCGGCTGAAAAGGAACGCACCAATCCCAGCGATGTCGGGGGTGGTAGTGATGAGACAATTGAACGTCGCTGCTGGGCGTGTTGAACAGATTCGGGTGAGGGTTTAGGCGAGGCAAGGGCGTTTAGATTGGCGATGCTTGGTGAGAGCGAAGTCGACGAGGAGGTGTTGAGAGACTGCGAGGACATCGTGCTGCACGGTGAGCGGGAATGGGTCTCCCCCACTGTGGGCGACGACGAGCGCGACCTTGGAGGCCAGCTGGCGCACGCTATCCGAGTTCACGATGGGCGTGGGAAGAATATTCCTATAAGAGAACTCGCTGTGATAGGAGAAATTTTGGCGGTGCCACTAGTGAGCGGCGTTGGAGGTCTTTCCTAACGACAGACCCTCATTCCATGACCACGACGACGACGAGTGGCGGTCATTCATGGACTCGAGACGCGCAGAGACGTACGTGCTTGTCTACAGCTCACCGCCTGGGGCTCATGTGCACCAAAATACCAGGCTTGAGGTGCTCTCTGCATACCTACAGCATCAGAGAACCCTGCTCGCACGAACACAAGCCGATATCGACAGGCTGAAAAAGCTTAGGGCAGAGGCCCTTGTGTCCCCAGAGCAGTTTGCGAATCGCAACAATTTCCAGGTATCTCGCCTTCTTCGTTCGTTGCGCTCCATCGTTGGTGACCTTGGACAGGAGAATGACACTTCAACATCACAACCGCCGATAATTGAGGAAAAGATATTAAACCTGCAAGATTATCATCCTTCTCAGTCCTTTCCGGCCAAGATTGACTGGGATGTCTTTTCGTCATGCGGTTTGTCTGCCGCTGAATGCATCGTTGCGAATTATGCTCATGACATCTCCTCGATTATAGACGCAACACCTTTGCGTACCCTCGCCATTCGAACTCAAATTAATCATATTCAACGAACTGTCCCTTCTAATACTCAGCAATCCCCGCTCTCTTTTCTTCAAAAATTCGTCAAGGATGCGCGTAAAGTTATTTTTGACCCTGTATTTGAAAGCCTATCTGCCTCCGCTGGCATGGCCACGTTTTCTAATCCTACGACCACCTCTAATCCTTACGTTAACTCGTCGTCGAATGACCATAGTCATACCCCCACTCTTACCCTGCCATCTTCTCTCTCTGAAGACGAAAACGAAGAACGCCAGCAATCGTCAGTTACTCAAGAGTCCATGAGTGCTATCCGCAAACGCGAACGCGCACGCGCAAAGATTCGAGAATTGAAGAAGCGCAAGATTAAAACAGACTCGGTTACCGGATGCAAGCTTGGAGAAGAGGGGTCTAATGGTGTATTTGTTCGACACGACGTAGAGGACGAGAGCGCAGAAGTGGATATGAGCATGGAGACGCCACAACTTTGTCCATCTACGCCACTAGACGCTCCCCTGGATCAGACCAACAACCCTATCCATGACAATCGCATGGGTGTGGTGACTCTGGGAGACGTGGGGCAGTGTACGAAGCCGTCCAATTCGCCGAGATCACGTCACCCTATTGTCCTCCAGAGGGACAACGTCGATCGGCCATCCCGCACACATAAACCATCTCTGAAACTCCAGTCTCAGTCTCTGACAGCGCCGACGGAGAACGAGCCGTCGCCTACTTTGCTTCCTTTGATACCATCACAACAATGTCTCGGTAAGCGCTGTCGTGACATCCCGGAGATCAGCGACCCAGTTCATAAATCGAAACCGGAACCCCTTTCTACATCGGAGGTAAACGCGAACATGGATAGAAACAGATCTGACACCTACAAACAAGCATGGTCTATCTCTGAACAGCATCTTCTCGAGCGGCTTCTGGAAGAGATTCCCGACGGAGAAAGGAATCGGTACGTGTCTTTGTGTGTCGTCTCTTATCAGCTGACTGGTTAGCGTGGCAGGTGGGCCAAAATATCGCAGGCTATGGGAGGTCGGCGGACTCCAAGGCAGGTTGCGAGTCGTGTACAAAAGTATTTCGAAAAGTTGAAACGTTTCGGGGTAGGTGTAGACAACAAGGGGAAGGCGAAATCGTAGCAGAACGTTGCATTAGAATCCTTGAGACGGTTGTGTAGAGTCTAGCGCGGGGGACGGGAGAGATAAGGCCTTGTAACCCTAACCCTAACCCTAAGTCAGGGGGTCTGATACGTTGTTTGGGTCTTGCTGCGAACCACACACACGACTGTCACTTGTCTTCCATTGCACAATACCAGTCATACGGTCGATTTCAACCCTCTGGACGTAAATCAGCACAATGACGACCCAACGTTTTGATCCACACAAGGCTCAGAATCTCCTCGAGGTGTGTTCTCTGGATGTTGGCACCAGCACATTGATATCACGTTGCTCATGAGAATGTAGATTGAAAAACAGTGCGTACTCGCATGCCGCGGTGGGGCTCATTCGTCGCGCTGATGAATCTGTGAACGAGCCTAGATTCGCGGTCAAGGCTGTCGAACATGCCCAAGTGCGTGATGGTTTTTAGGGTCATGCACTACACATGTTTTAGTTCCGACCGCCGATCCCATCTAGACCTACTGGAATCTCCTGGAGAAGGTCCCACCGCGTGAGCTGAGATTGTCAAAGTAGGCGGCTGGGCTCCATTTTCGCATCCCACTAATAACAAATTTGTCGAGTTAGGTTAGACGATGAAATCTTTGAGCACACCATGGCCACGTTTCCCGAGTTTAATGCAGAAGGGCACGAGAAACTCTCGAAACTTGACGAGAACTGGCTCAAAAGCGAAGAGGGAAAGAAGAAGTGGAGAGATTTTATCAATCAGTGAGCGCTCCTCTTATCTGTGATCTTACTCGCGCGATGCCATAACGTATACATCCTTGCCTCTGGGACGATTTCGTGGTAGATATGAAACTAAAGTCAAGGATTTCAACTTTGGCTCCCTCATACGTACAGACGCTACGATGGAGTATTCCGAGACAAACACCATTTTCGGTTCGTTCCGATCACGATCATGGTTGATTTGGTGTTGGTGCTGACTCCACGACTGTCCGCAGTGACACGAATGCAGTTCTACGCCATCGAGGTGGGTACCTGTGCTGATCACTTACCCTGACTTGATGACAGGCTGGTTGCTCGGCGAACAGATCGCTCGCAACCGATTTGGTCTAAACGACACAGCGCACGAGGCTGCCAAGGCTGAAGCGGAGAAAGAACGCCTAAAGAAGGAGAAGGAGGCTGCGAAAGCCAGCAAGAAGCACGGAAAATCATAGCCCGCATTACCGGCGTACATCACGATGGCCCGCTGGTGTTCGGGCCATCAAACTGTGTGGAGTAACCGTATTTTCTGCTCGACCAATAGCCATGTCGACCGTGACGTGGTTCCTAGGCATTTAGTACGGAGATGATTTACCCGTGGTCAGTTGTGGGAGTTCTGGTATGACCCGAACCTGAAAGACCCTGCAAGAGTACGAGTGTCCCTGCTTGAATGTTTCGATGCCTTTGGGCCAGTCAGGAAACCCTCCTTTCCCTGTCACATTGTCGTGCTTTCACGTGATGTGACCGGTCGTGTCGAGTTGTCACACTTGCCATAGTGCGGCCATGCCATGGACGACGACGTGATATCGATACGCTCGGACCAGTCCGACAGCCGAGAATATGCATCCCGCCGCGAAATCCTCGAGCCCGTCGTGCGGCGCGTCGTGGACGCTCTTGGTGGTTACGAGGGCGGCACGTACCGCATGGGTGACGAAGTAAACGGATGTCTTCGGGATCTCAAGAGGCTATGGCGCAAGGATGACACAGACGACGAACGTACCGTTGCGCGGATTTTCTGGGAGACAAGGGTCCTCCCAAACGACCTGATTCCTATTCTCCTTGCGACCGCGGGCAAGGGGCTCGTCGAGGACAAGCGCGCCATCGCGTGCGCAGATCTCGTCACTGCAATGACTTGGCCCATTGATATGGCCGAGGAGCTTCGAGAGCTGGACGAGGAGCTGGACAGAGGCACGGACTACACGCAACTCACGCTGAGTCACCTGAACTACAAGGCGGCACTCCTCAAACCCGGCGTGATGCAGGCCCTGTTTGGTATCATGTTACCTCCTCTGGCCAAACCCAAGAAAGAACGTTTGGAGCGCGACGGCCAGATTGTCAATGTGGTGCTTCATCTCATCCGAAATCTCACCTTCATCAAGGACCTCCCTCCGAACATGCATCTAAGCGCTGATCAAGCAGAATACTCTTCTCTTCAGACGAAACTCGTCAAAGCGCTGTCTGAAACACACACCCTCGACCTGTTGCTCACTATTGCCGCCAACAACGATCAAGATCCATTGTTCAATGCGTCGAACACGCTTGTTCTGGAAATATTTTATCTCTTATTTCGGGGTATCAAGCCAATGGCGTTGACCATGGATCAAACCAAGGTGACTCGTCACATTGTTTGCGTCCAGAACGACATGTTGAATGAAGTTCATGCAGCAACCTGCCCAGAATCTACACAGCCTCTTGGCCGCCGAAGACAAGAAGAAGCGGGACATTGCGCGCAGTGCGTCGTCTCGGCACTCGCGATTTGGTACAACCATCGCGGTTCGGCTTAATCCCAAAAAAAAAGGGTCAGCTGACCACAGTGGTGATAGTGCTGAGTCTTCGGCCACAGCCGGTGCATCCGAAAAGAGAACATCCTCGAGGCCGCTCGTCCTCCACCGTCAAGCGGCGATCACTCAGGAATCAGGAAGTATATTGGATATGAAAAAGCACCAAAGGGCCCGGAAGGCCAACAAAGTTGATGAGTTGGCCCGAGAAGATAGTCTCTCCTTTGAGGCAAGACTGGTACTGCAGGGATTCGCAAGGGAGTTTATGGACTCTTGTTTCAATCGTGTGTCTGGTGATTTCCTATTATGGCGTAGCTCTCACACTGTTCCGCTTGCCTGTAGCGTTCCTTTCCTCGTTGCTCAAGGACATCAAATCGGAGCGGCCCAAGATCACGGAGAAGGACCATCTCCGTCTCTTGTATACCACCAAGTGGCTGCTCGAGTTCTTCCTTGACTTGCGAGCCAAGGAAAGCGCCGTCGATGGCCACCGGAAGTGGAATCTCGGGCTTGTTGCGGAGGTCACTGATAGAAGCTGGATCGTCTGGGTATTGAAACGTATGAGGGAGGCGATGGAAGACAAGGTTTGTTGCATCGTTTTTTCATTTCCACGTTCTTTCGAAACTCATCGGTGGCGTATTTGTTGTTTGGTTTTTCTAGCCCAAGATGTGGAACGAATTGCAAGCGGGTATAGAATGCCTGACGCAACTCCTTCTCTTGATCGACAACATGTCTTCATCGGTAATCTCCGATCCTAATCTTAACGATGCCGCGCGGCTGCTTCAGCAGCAATTGATCTATAACGGCGACGTCCTTGACATTGCTCTGGAAAGTTTGCGATCCTACAAGGAAGGCACGCAATCATTGACTTTTCTCAACTCGAGTGTGTATTTAGCTTATGCGCTGCTACGCATGCTGGAACGTTGGGGGCGAGAGAGCAGCAGTGCGGTGTACGTGAGAAGGAAGGCAGCTAAGAAAAAGAAAAAACAAGGCAAGTTTAGATCTTATTTCTCCATTTGCCCAGAGCACGGCGTCAACATGGCTCGGTTATGAAGGGAATGATGTTTTAGAAGAGGATGGCATGCCTGACGTTGAAGACGAGGGTGATGCGGAAGAGGAGGATATGATTCATGAAACAATGTTCACCTTTGAGGCCTTTGAGATGGTACGTGGCCGAGCATGCACGTGCCGCACGGTTCTGGACCGAAAGATAACCCCAATTGAACCCGATGGCAGAAATTCGCTCACTCCGAGATTACACGGACATTGCTGCTCTACCTCTCACGCTACAAGGAGTTCGACTCTCCGGAGTTAATGAAGAGGGCAGTGGGCCTGATTCACAGACAGGTCGTAAAAGCGAGGGCGGAAGCGTTGTACTTCAATGTGAGCCCGGTTTTCAACCCCTAATGTGCGTTTATAAGTACGTCAACAGGTCTCGACCATGCATCTCTTCAAATCGATCCTTGACGATCAACGGTCGCTTCCGAAGGACCAGCCGTACAAGGATCTCATACAGCTGATAACGTTCATATTACGGAAGTTTTTCAAGAGCGTGGAGCAAGAGCCGTTCCTCATGATTGAGGTGAGGCGTTCATCTTGGCTTATCTATTGCCCGCTGTTCGCAATGCTTATCGAGGTCCTGATTCCTTGCAATGTAGGCGTGGTATCCTATGAACCGCGGACACTGGAAGCGATACTCGAGCTGGGAACCTGAACAAAGAGCCAATCGCAAACAAGACACGACCGAAGACAACGGTGTTTCCTCAGGGGAAGTACAGGTCAAGAAGGGCTATTCTTGGAGCGGACAGATCGGTATTGCCGTTGCTGCGCTCGTCGAGCAAGGCAAGTCTGAATTGGTGGAGTGGGTGAAAGACGTAAGCAGACACATGCCACGCTGTCGACACAAGGCTGAGGACACGTTTATACCGGGTGGGTCCAGATCCTTGTGTTAGTCATTCGCCAGCGTCAACGGATCATCGCTGAGACGGATCACAACATTAACTTGGATGACGATGCCGACGGGGTGGAAGATGCTCCGCGAAAGAATGCAAGTCCTTCCAAGGAGGCCGTCTCCAAGTTCAACGACTATGGTGCGTGGTGCACCCCTGAGATGCGTGGATGAGGCTGAGCGACACCGCACAGAGATTCCTTACATCAGCGACGAGCACGCGGAAGCTGCCACCAAGAACGCGAGGCTCAAGCTCGTCTTCCGCCTGCTCGAGTTTACCATTCTGGCGCAAGGTATGTCACGTGTTTCTGGTGGGACGGTCGACAGGTTCTCTAGCTGTGATAGTAGACGCTGAGGAGCTCCAGTGGGTTGTGCCCGCCTCGATCGTGCTGTCCGTTCTAGAGGAGCGATTCAAGGTGGTCGATCAGTTCCTCAAGAACCCAATCGACTTGGAGGGAAAGAAGGCAAGCGAGATGCTCAGTAGGAAAACACACAGACGCCGCAGACGGCGATCGCCATCGCTCGGGTCCGACATCGAACTTCCTGATGACGAACCCCGACGGCACAAGAAGGAAAAGAAGAAAAAGGAAGAGAAGAAGTACAAGTCTGCTCAATTTATCGAGGACAGTGATGAAGAGTACGGTGACATGGAGGTATTCCTTGAAAAGGAAAAAGCGTTGAGGGAGAAGACGGCACGCGCTGCCGCTGAGAGCGGTCGGATCGCGACGATGCGTGCGACTGGGACGAAGAAGCGGCGAAAGAAGGGGAGAGATGGTGTCTTGTCGAGTGCAGAGGATGACGACTCGGCGCCTGTGGCTGCAGCAGTGTTCTCGGACGATTCCGACAGTGACGATGAGATCTTCAACTCGCTACGCCGCAGTCGGTCGCCGTCCCCCCGGCCCAAGGTCCAACCCCGACCAAGACCACGTCTAGTACAGAAGCCCAAGTCTGCAGTGGTAGACAATGCGATAAACCTCTCGAGCGATTCCGAGCATCAGATAGGGGCATCACAAGTGCCGATGTCTGCGGTTGTCCGATCTGCTAGGAAGGGACGCGTGGTGTCGTCGGATGATGAAGCATAGCTATTTGATGTATGCCATGTCTATTTTTTTTTTGAGAACTGAGCCTTTTTCTTTTCTTGGTTTGTCTAAGTGGCTTTTTTTGTCCACAGGGGCGTGCTCTCCGAGTAGACAATGGTTGACACCGTGCGACACAGCGTTTCTCTCTGGCAACCCCCGATCTTGTGTACAGCACTGGTCGCTGGCTGTGCAACCTTGAGCGCCCAATCACTGACCTAGGGACCCTATCCAATCGCGTCGAGCGGCCTTGAATGCCAAGTCACCGCTAGACCAACCACATGCTTTTGATAGATTGTTTTGGACCGGCTGTCACTTGTTGACATCTCACTGCTTGGGTGACCTGGGTGAACCCAGTCGAGATCGACAAAAACCCTCTACTCGCGCTCATGCTACCCTGCTCAAGTGGCGGTAATCTTGTTCCCATTGTCCGGTTCCGACCGCCGACGATAACACATGACTCGTTTTTTCAAGCGTCTCCACAAGGATGCAGAGACGCGTTTGGGATGCTAGTTGCCGGTGTGGTGATGGCAGGTAGCACGCCGACCTGGACGATCGCCTTGCGTTGGTCTTGTGCACGCAGAGCTGTTACGATGGGGTTTATGGCATGCGCGATACGTCTCGCTTTCTCCGCTCGCTCACTCTTTGCCGCACGTAACGCGATCGTGACACCATTCCGCCCCGCA
The DNA here is from genome assembly GCA_038089075.1 of Singerocomus inundabilis. Classification (NCBI taxonomy): domain Eukaryota; kingdom Fungi; phylum Basidiomycota; class Agaricomycetes; order Boletales; family Boletaceae; genus Singerocomus; species Singerocomus inundabilis. The sequence goes on from JBBPKD010000787.1 coordinate 8,336, forward strand.
CTAGCACACCAGCATCGACCGCCGGCTTACTTGTTGCGATTTCTTTTTTTGAGTTTGTTGATGTCGCTTGTGTGGTCTGGGGAAATTTCCCGCCATCGCTCAGTCACCCTGGAGACACATGATATGGATGAGGCGATGCTGTCTGTATTTTTCTGTCTGAATACGGAGCGCGGTATGTGTTCAGAGGAGGGGGACTGTCCTAAAGGATTTCCCGAGCGAGCCCTTGCCTGTTTTTTCTTTTTTTCCTTTTTCCTCTTGAATTCCGACGCCGATTGCTATAATACCATGTTTGGAGAGAGCGATGGCAAGGTAATTAAGAGTTTGCCCAAATGAGCTCATTCTTACATACGAAGACCAAGGCACGAAACCATATGTGACTTGCCCCATTTCCTCTGCGCATCTGATGGCCGTTTTTTGTTCTTTTTTTTCTTTTCTTTTCCCTTCCCTTGCCTTTTTTTTCCCTCTATCCTGACGTGTTTTATTATGGCAATCCGCCCCGCTGCTTCTTCTCTCAGCGCCTGTCTGTATTGTCTTTAGTCACGACGCGCTCGAGATCAAAGGATGTCCGAGTGGCTATGTAGTGACCTATTTGTCCTTGTTGTCGTCGAGCCAAACGGCACAGGAAAAAAAAAAAAAAAGTACGCGGTTTTGTCGGTAGGGACTTGTTTGTCCTGCTCCACCTTGGGCGTTTGTCGTCCGCTTTGGGTATGTTTTCCTTGTTATTGTCGTCGTTGGATCTGCGCGCCCGTTTTCTCATTATTCACGGGCTTCTTCTATTGGCTGTTTACTCTGTATGGATACATGAACGTATCTCCGGTTTGTGTCCCCTCCCGGCCATGATGAAACGTCCAACAGGACAGAGGCGGCGGGTACATGGAGGGCGTGGGGAGCCACTGGGATGGGTTTCAGGTTCGCGGGATAACGAGACACGATGGATTTCGAAAACGCAGAGCCGTGATGTCGAATACCGCCGGGAGATGCTCGCTCCGCGTATGTATATGTATGTATACATGCCATCATGCCCATTCTGGCCGCCCACACGGACGGACATGGTGTATGTGTGCTTGTGTACGCCTTCGCGTTGCGTGGGAATGTTGGCTCGGCCCCTTGCCGGGCACGTGCTCCAACGGCGGGACCGTGGGTGTCGGGATATGCCGAATGAATGGGGGGAGTGCGTCGGGCGCGCGGTGTCAGAGATCCGGCCGATGAAATGTAACCAGGATACCCGCAGCGCACACAGCGATCGCAGAGGGGCGTGATAGCCGGGAGAGGCAAAAGCAAGGCCAAAAGAGAGGCAGGGGGGGCCGTGGCATCCGAGGGCGATAAGAGACGCGATCAGCCACTCAGCGAAGACGGGGCGATAACGAAAGCGGCCAAGGTGGACGGTGCTCGCGGAGTATCGGAGTTTTAAATCAATGGAAGCAAAGTAGAAAAAACGGAGCCAAACCCGAAAAAGAATGTTTGGCTGATCGGGGATCAACAGAGGAACGCCATCCCTAAGGCACACGGCGGCATTGCTGACGACCGCAAATTGCCGGGTCTATCGTCCCCGCCATCCCGCTCGACCACCACGCCGGGCGTCGACGGGCACCGCGCACAGGGGGGCGGTGGCTGGCAAAGACGACGACGACGACGACGCCGACGACGGTGCAGGTATCATGGGGCATCGCGCGGTGCACACGGCAAAGAAGGTGATTGCCTGCTTCAAGGAGTGGTTCGCAAGTTCGTCGAGATTTGATTCGAGATGTGTTGAAAAGAAGGGAGTGGGAGCGACAAGGTTTGCCACCAGGGTCGCGTTGGAGGACATGTCGGCTGATTTGACAAGGCGAATAAGTCGGAATCCGAGGCAGTGGATTCTTTTCGGGGCTGCCTCTCTCGCTCTCTCTGGGCGTCTCAAGTTGGCCGCAGTGCGCGCAAGAGTCAACTATATTAACTCGCTCTCTTTTTTTTTTGTCCGTTTCTCGTTTCAGCCCCGACCTCTTCCTCTCCCTCCCACTTACGTGATCACGTTACATGTCCTCGATGGCCCACGCCGCCGCTGACTCCGTCTCGTCACAACAGCCTGATCGACCAGAGCGCAGCCGTAATGCAAAGGCCCAAGCTCGCCATCGTGCAAAGCGCAAGGCCTACATCGAGCAGGTATGGCGCGCGCACCTCCACCTCGCCCACCCATCATCTCACACACACACCCGCCAGCTCGAACAGACCGTCACAAAACTGCAGACCGCGCTCGGATTCACCCCCGACCAGGTCGCCGCCCTCCCTCCCCCGCTCGTCAAGATTCGTGAACTCGAGCAGGAAAACACCCGTCTCCAAAAGGAAAACGAGGAAATGCGCCGTCTCTTGGGCGAGTCAGATCACCGACATCTCCCCGACTACCGAAGGCACTCGCTTCACTCGTTTCACGACGCGCGCAGCTGTGACCGCGACTTTAAGAAGCGCAAAATGGACGATCTCTACATTGTCCGTCCATTCCTTTCTCTTTCTTGCTTTCTGTGCTCAACATGTCCCCTAGGCCGATGCGGCACATCCAGACACGTTGCCCCGTCCACCACCCCTCACGATCCCACAGCCGCTGTCGCACCACCAATACAGCAACATTCAGTCGCACAATTCGTCGTCTGCACACGGCGTGTCCTCCAATGGCTCCTCCCTCTTCAACCTGCACGCACCCGCATTTCACCCACTACCCAACACGCCCTCTGGATCAAGCTCGACATCCAGTCCACCGTTTTCGGCGAGTATCGCACTCGTCTTGACTCACCCACTGCAGTAATGACCGTGCCGTCTTCCACCCACTAGCAGCCCACCCAAATGAATCACTCGTCGCACTCGCCCGCCAACAGTCGTCCAAACTCGCTATCACACACCACCCTCAACAACTACCACTCGAGTCACTATGGGTCTGTCAAGGTCGAGGACGATCACTATGGCGTAGGTCCACGCAACCGCTGGTGGTGTCGCATCCCTCATCTACCTCTCCAGTCGTCCAATCATCACAACCACAACGGACAGTCAAACCACTATCACACCACCCTTCCTCCATTTGCACACACGGTGCCCGATACAGCTGACATGGACAGCTGGCACACACACACCTATTCGGCTGAACGAGGTGGTCAGGTGCACCGGTAGGCCTGTGGGTGGTGATCTCTTGTAGAATACGCCTCGTCTGTGATTGCTTTGCTGTTCTTCCGCACGCTAGATTGACACAGGCTACTCCTAATAGTTATTATTCTCTGCATGTTATTTGAGACACTCTAGTGGATATGTGCATATGCATGTATAGTACGTCGTCGCGTCGTAATGTACATAGCGCCCTCTCCCCGCGCAGCTTCAAGGGACGACTTGATGCGGGCGTGTGTCTGCTGATGGGAATTGAGTAAGCACATCCCGATTTGGTGTAGAGATCGGACGGATTACGTGTTGGCCTCGCTGGGACCGGCGCCGTCGTGACCCCCCTCGTTGGTGCGCTTTTTATTTATATTTATATTTTAATAGCCCATCGTACTAGTCCTTTCGCGGATCGATCGATCGATCCTTCTGATGGAAACGCCACTTCCTTTCCCAGCCTGTCATCGCCGCTCTTTGATCTCCCCGAGCAACTTGTCCCCGGCTCCGTCCCCGCCCACCTGGTCTGTGCGTCCATTGTCCACATCGTCCACGACGACGTCCACACCTCCACAGCGAATACTTGCTTTGTCGACCAGCACTACATAACCCGCCCTTGCCATGCCTGTCCCTCATGGCATCGGCCACCTTTCTCCTTTCACCCACCCACGATGGGGAGCTGCCCCCGCTCACCAATATCTCCATCTATGCAGACACGGTAGACATTGAGTGCACGTCTCTCCCGCGTGTGTGTGTGCGCGCGTGCTCACCCACGTTTGCAGCCCTCGGGTTTCACGACGTGTGGGGCTGTCTCCTGACGCCCGAAAACATCGCTGCGCGTATACATACGGACGATCTTCGCTACCACGTCTGGGTAGCCACCAAGCGCATCATCGAGTCGGGCCTGTACGCGCGCGTGTTCGTCTGCAACTGCTGTGGCTCACGCATCTACACCCCAGAATCGACCCTCCCAATACAGAAGCGCTCGTACGCCCTGTGATGGACCAGTTCGTGAGTCGGATTTCCTCCCAGATTGCATGTGGCATTGACCACACCCGGCGCATGCTAGATGGTCGAGCTGGGCTTGGTACTCTTGGACCTGTTCCCAGGCCCGCTCGTTCTCTTTGTCGATCCGCGTCTCCACAATGACGCACCACAGATGGTTGCAAGGGCCACCGCGATCGTGACCAAGTTTGATCAGGCCCACGTCGAACGGTGGCGAGTCATGGTGACAGTTGCGATCCTTTGTCTCATGTTGTGTTCAACGTGCCAACTCTCTTGTTCTTTGTTCTTTTTTTTTTTTTTTCGTGCCTGTTTTGTAGTTGCCGGCCACGGAAGATGGCATCTTGGCTGCACGCGAGCTCACCCGACATGACATTCAGACGAACCTGTCTGTCGTAGCATGCCTCGCACACGCGGCCGCATGCATCGAAGCAGGCGCAACGATGGTGAGCATGACCGTCGGACCGGTAAGCTAAACGACACGCGCCATCGACCAACTAATGACGCGCCCAAGATCATGGCCTGGTTCGAACAACTCCACGGCACACAGCCGTGCACCATATCGCCAGATCACCCCGGCATCAAGACGATCCAGTCCTGCGCGGCATACATCCACCACCACGGGATCCGCACGACGCTGCTCGCGACGGACGTACGCGAGGTAAGTGGGCGTACGTGTGTGCGCGTACGTGGTGGTGAGCTGATCTGATCAGTGGTCCGAGTTGAGTTGTGTGGGTGGGTTGGGCGCGGTGGCGCTTTGCAAGGACCAGCTGGACCAGATCCCGATGCAGCGTCTCGTGACGTTGTATCCCCGACCAGGCGACGCGTCCTCGCCCGCGACCGAGCACTCACTCCAAGCACCCTACCCGCCCCACTACCTCCCCGACAACGCAACCGGAAGCCAGCACGGACACGGACGCTCCTTTTTGGCGTCGTTGCCCGCAGAGAGCCGGAACTTGATCACGGCGGTGATGTACGTCCGCTTGGGCAAGATGGCAGAGTGGATGAAGGTCGTGGAGGGGGTCGTGAGGGAGGAAGTGAAGAAGCGGGTGTGGTTGGATCGAATTCCGCTCGATGCGCTGTATCAGCGGCGTCCTCGGTCGGGTCTGCCTTTGGTTTCTGCCTCTGCGGCGGTCGGGACGACGGTGCTGCCGCAACAGCGCGCGAGGAGCAAGTCCAAGTCCAGATCGGCGGGCAAACAGGAGCAGAGTGGTTCGACGACGCAGACCAAGTCGCCGTCGCGCCGCTCACGTTCAAAAGTGCGCAAAGAGCCTCCATCACCGGCATCATCAAGCATGGTTGACGGCGTCGACTACTTTTGATGGATCACGCTGCAAAGCCTCCCGCATCAGCTCTCAACTCTCGGATTCCCAGCACAACCAGCCTCTTTCATTTCATCTCTCTTTTTATTTTATTTTATTTTTTTAAAGTTGTATTTTTACCAAGAATCAAAAAGACGCGTGTATCCTGTGCAATCCCCATTTGTAGAACGCCTTCCATCGGATGGCTGACACGTACCGGATTGTTTACCCATTCGACCTCGTGAAACCGATGGCGTCCGCTTCAAGTATGCGTGGCCCGGGGGGTGCGACTTGTCAAAGGGGGCAAGGTAGGCAAGGCAAAGCGAGGAGGCCGGACGCCGTCAATGCATTCACGTCATTCATTTCTCGTCGTTGGACCCCTCTCAGACATGTGTGTGTGTCCGATAGACAGCTGGCTCCCTAGCACCCCTATCCGTCAGTCCTCCCCTCCGAGTACGTGTGTGTGTGGTACATGTGACGTGGAGATCAGCCACCTGATGAAACGCCATCTGCAACCAGCCCCGAGGACCATCGTTTGGGGAGGGGGGGGGACACAGCTTATGGGCATATGGGCGGAATCGCTTTTCGCGCCCCTCTTTCGAAAGCACACGCGTCCCTGGCAAAACTGTAAAACACCAACGCGTCTACCCTGGGCTCTCTTGGACGACAGACTCAGATGGCGATGTGCTGGACGCGGCGTGGTGGGGTGCGCTGCGGTGTGATGCGGTGCGGTGCAATACGGTTGTTCAGCGAACCGTGCACCCACTTGAGGGCTGCGCTGAGTCGTTCCGCCCGCTCGT